>PVIC010005734.1:0-56681 GCA_004025085.1 Thryonomys swinderianus
TCTAGGTTTCTTGTGGTTCCAGATGAATTTTTGTATTATTTTCTCTAGCTCTGTGAAGTATACCATTGGAATTTCAATTGGAATTGCATTGAATCTATATAGTAGCTGTGGGAGTATAGCCATTTTGATGATGTTGGTTCTCCCGACCCAGGAACAAGGGATATCTTTCCACTTTCTGGTTTCCTTTTCTATCTCAGTTACAAAGGCTTTAGTTCTTGAATTCACTTCTTTTCTCCAAACCTTGCACTCAAGATATATATACATATATATATATATATATGGAATGTATATATATACATACATATATATGTATATATTCTATACATATATACATACACACATATATATGCATATATATACACATATATATGCATCTCAATTAGTTTTGACTGGAAGTGATCCAATTAGCTAAAATTTTTCTTGTGATCTGGTAAAAGGAAAGACTAAAATTAAAAGAGGTACTATAGATAGACATTTTTATTTTCCATTGCCCCACCTGTTTCACATATTCTGTGCTCAAATGACCTTCCTACCCCAGGCTTTTGAGCAGCTGAGATTAAGGACATGCACCTTGCAATCCTCAGTGCAAATCATTCATATTTAGCAAACATTTTACCACTGAGCTACATCCCCAGGATGTGTATGTGTGTGTATACATACATATACATATATATATATGTATATATATGCATTAAATGATGGGGCAACTAAAACAATAGAAATATGAATCTGGGGTTAGGACGAAGAGCATACAAATGGGATCAGCGACAGTGGGTTTTATGAATTTCTATGCCCTGCTACATGTGCTACATGATCTAAAGCAGAAAGTTATACCTCAGGGCTATGGGGAGGTTTCTCAGTGAGGTATGCAGATGCCAATGTTGGAGATGAGGAAGGCAGGATATTGTTTGCACATCCATAATGAATGGACCACACCAAGAGTGTGAGAGAACCGACTGGGATCTTACCTACTCCCATCTACTGCCCAGGTCAAAAGAGGAAAACTGAAGAAGCATGATTGTCTCTTCAAAAGCTACATTGTATTCTAATGGTTTTTTCCCCTTCCTTAGAAAATAAAAATAGCGCCGGGCTTAGTGGCTCAAGCCTGTAATCCCGGCACTCGGGAGGCAGAGGCAGGAGGATTGCTGAGTTCGAGGCTTGCCTGGGCTACATAGTGAGCTCAAGACCAGCCTAAACTACAAAGCGAGACCCTGTCTCAAAAAAAAAAAAAAGATCTTTTCCTAAATTAGACTTCATGTAGGAAGATCTTGTTTTGCCTTTCAGTATTCTGATTTATTTTCTCTATTTAATGAAAAAATAGTCGCATAATCTGACTACTAAGTTTTACCAGGATAATAAATGCTTGGTTAAACAAAACAAAACAAACAAAACAGCAATAACAAGGACAAAAAAAAAATCAAAGTACCCAGCTTGTCAGATTACTCAAGGAACTTTTAATAATTTGCTCATCAATTCTCTTTTCTAACACTGTGCCTCAGTTCATGATTCCTAATAGCACTCTTCCCCCTTGAGGTCTCTGACAAGTATTTTATTGTCTGATACAAAACATGATAATTATTTAACCAAAAGTTTGAGGAAATAATAACAACAGTGTCTGAGGTTAGTATAACACTCAACTTGGGAAACATTAAACTAGCCAAATTTCAAGAAAACTTTGTAGGATGTATAAGAATTATTTTCATTTTTGTAGAGTAGCAGGACTCAAACCTGAATTTATAGTATAAATTCACTACTCTTTTCATTAACACCATCCCGTCTTTTTGGAGCAAGAATTTTGGCTCTCTTTGTGTCTTTGATCAGTCTCTCAGGTTTCACTTGGTTGCTGTATGAATGTTTTTGAAAAAAAAAATAGAATCAATGAGAGAAGAGATGGAGAGAGCCTTTTATCACTTTTGTTTTCATGCTGCTGCAGCATTTGGTCCTTCATGACATTTGCCTACTCTTTAGAAACTACCACGTACCATGCTTCAACTGAAATGTTGGAGTTGCATAGATTTTTAGGAAACAAACAAAAAGAATCACAAACTCATGCCTTTGCAGTGTTTTAAAATGGAAAGAAATCTGTTTCAAACTGAGCATAGCCCAGACCAAAGCTTCCTCAGTGAGAACATCTGTGATTTTAAGGACAAGTAGGTCTAAGTGCATTATCTTTAAAAATATTATTCTGGGCTAATCTTGACATAGAGCAGGTAAATAAAAAAGATGAGCTGTGAAAATCCACAAATAGGGCTTGAATGCCATTTTCCATGACAACGGGAGCTGCCCCATGCAAGCATTAATGCTGGGAATGTAAGGAATTTAAAATTGTGCCCTCTCAGTTTTACAGTTGTGTGCTCATGTTAATTAGAGATATACTGACATTTGAAGTTTCTACATTAATACACACAGCTACTATACATTGGTGAACTGTGGCCAGAGATCTACTTTAATTGAAAGGAATTTGCTAATCTGAACGTGTGTATCCATTACCTTTTAAGCTTTTAAGTTTTATATACTAGTAGCATTAAATATTTGTTCTTTATGCATTTTCTACTTTCTGTTTCTAATTTATACCTGAAAAGACAGCTGGCCTAATTTTAAACTACTAGTGGTATTTTGGAGTGATATTGATGGAATTTTGAGAAAAAATATTTTTGATAGTGTCTTTTATTCGCTGTAGTTGTGAATGTCTTCTCTCTCTGACTCTCTAAATTGTTGGTTTTCCTTGCACGCCTTTTAAATGGGCTGCCACGAAAATAAGGTAGGATTTAGGTTTATGGAATTTGCTTCACTATCTATATTTAAGCACAGAAAAGCTACTCTTTACTGTTACACTATAGTTTTAGCTTGGAAAAGCCCAGTAGTAGAGACTTTGATGAAATGAGTAGTAAAAAACATTCTGGTTTTTCCAGGAGAACTAAGTTTCATTCTTTCTTCCATCAGGCATCTTAATTTCTGATTTGTAAATATGTTCACAAGAGCTTGTAGCCTTTGTGCGGACATCTTTACCCCCAAATATTTTGCTTTGTCTGTTTTACACTCAAAGCGTGACCTTGCAACTACTTTTTGCAATCTTGTATTTCTTCAGAATCTTCTTGTCAGAGCTTTTAACTTTATTGTTTTGTGCTTGGTGTTCAGTGAAACTCCCTCACTTATTTTTTGGACCAATCCCTGAGTATTACACAAGACCAGTTAGAGAGAAAGTGCCTTTTTGTAGCAAGAGAACAAATTGCTTTAGAAAGTTAGTAATCCTTAGAACTTGTTTCATTAAAACCATTTTATTGTACACTTAAACTGAGACCTGGAACCATTAAAACTTACTCAGTACTCTTATTAATATGACCTACTTTACTCTTTATTGCTTTTCCCCCCACTGTACCAAGTTTCTCTGTTCTTTCTTCTTTCATGTTGCTTACTACATATTATGCCATCACAGCACATTTTGTAATTTCAAGTTAATTGCTCAATTATCAGTGACAGTCATGAAGCACTTGAAACATGCGCAGTGGAAGATTTTTTAAATTTCAAAATAAGTTGGTGTGTCATAATCTTAAATGTGAAACATGCCAATATCTGCAGGCATAAAAATACACAGCCTGAGCTAGGCATTTCAGGGAAGGCAAAAACCTACTCTTAAAATCAGGGCTTTTGTCTGCCACTGAAGTGTTTCATCTTCGCTAATTTCAAACAACATGGCTAAATCTGATCTTAGTTTTTTTCTTTTCAACTCTAAAAATTTGGTCATAGTTTATAGAGGAAAAGGAAAGTAAAACTATTGATTCTGTTTGAATATTTTCTTGGAAATTCACATTATTATTCACTGTAAATGGAATTTGGTATGAGGTTGAAGCCATGTTGAATGCCAATCAGGGAAGCTGGCTTATTAATGAGGCAAAATATTTTCTTTATAATATTTATTTGTTCACTCATAAGGTGGACCTAGATTCAGAGGACAGCGTTAGAATGAAAAGTGTATACTGATGATTTGTTAATACTGGAAAACCCCCACAAAAGGACAATGACATTCAGGAACTTATTTAGAATCCTACAGAGTAATGGTCTGAGATGACTTCAAGGCGACTTATAGATTATGACAAAATAATTATTGTAACTCTTTTGGCAACCAGGCAAAGAAGTATCATTAAATTTTTGCATTAGTATTCAGTTTAGGGTTTTCTCTAAACTAATGTAGTGCCAACAGCTCTTTTTTAGATGCTATTATGGTTCTTTCACATTTTTATAGTACTGTAGTAAAGCTGAATTTACTGGCTGCATTTGAAGGTGGAGTAGGCCTGCACAAGAGTCAACATTAAAGTGATTCAGTGCCCATTGGAGGAAAATTCTTCTTAACTTGAGATTAGAAACAATGTGGGGCTTGGGGGCAGTTATCTAAGAGCTACTAATAAATTCACATATTTCCCCTAAAATCTGCTCTTTGAACTTGTTTCTAAAAAAAGGCTTAATCATTTTCTAATACTCTTCATAACTTTAATTATCATCGAAAGGAATGAAGTGTAAACAAATAAAGCCATTATTTGAGTTGGGTGGTACTCTCAAATATAAAGTGAGGGAATATCAATAAATGCACTTAACATGTACACAGATATTTTATGACATAAGCTATAAGATGAGAAATACTGTCTGCGTCTAACTCAGGTAAAAGCTATGTATTACTAGAAAAATTTTACTAACTAGTTTAGAAAATAAAATTATTTTATTGTATCATATTTAATCACCTTTAGTATAGTTTTATCAAAAAATACACGTTTTATATTATTTTGAAATTTTGCATAAACTTACCATTTCACCATACTTTTGTCAGTTCCAAATCATCAAAATGTGAGTTAAAAATTCCCAGGAAAGCTAAAACATTTTGTGCATTTCCTCCCATTTTCTGTATATTACTTATATGTCTTGCTAGAAGCTTTAAATAAGTACAAGGTGATATAATGAAAAAGACTAAGTTGCAGTACATTACCTTCCACAGATGACTGGTAAAAGTGACTTATTCTTAATGTTGAATCAGTCAAAAACATTTATTCATATGATGTAATGCTGATTATTATTATTATTATTTGCTTGGCATAATTTACAGAGAAAGAAAAGATGGTCCTTACCCTGAGGGCTTAAAACTTGATGTGTTTCTAGAGAGTTTGTGGGGGTGGAGTTTTCTCTGGATATGACTGTACTAGAGTGAGCTCTTTCTCTTTCCAGCTCACAGTTTCATATATACTTAAGCTAATGAATTCATTAATAAAAATAGATTTTCTATTTATATTTCACTTCTTGCTCTTTTATACCTTTGGAACATATACACTCACAACAAAAAGTATGTGAACAGTTATTATTTTTCCTTTTTTTTGAGACAGGGCCTCGCTTTGTAGTTCAGGCTCACCCTGAGCTCACTCTGTAGCCCAGGCAAGCCTCCAACTCAGCAGTCCTCCTGCCTCTGCCTCCCAAGTGATGGGATGACAGGCGTGAGCCACCACGCCCGGCTATTTTTCCTTTTTTGATTCTGGCGTTGCAAAGAATTAAACAACAGCATTAATGGATCCAAGTCTGCAGAATATAGATTCTTTTTTTCTGGCATTAATGGATCCAAGTCTGAAGAATATAGATTTTTTCCCTTAATAAATAAAGCTAAGCAGGTTTGTAACAAAATTGTGATGTGGTTTTGATTTGGAAGCTAGTGTTCTGGTTTTCAAAAATGTATATACACTTTTTCTCCTATTATTACATGTGTTACATCACTAATGCTTAAAGTGTTAACTTTTAAAGTAAGATGAGTCTCCTACGATCTCATATGTGGAACAGCAGTGCCTTCATATTTATTGAATAGCTAACAGCTCTAAGGTATGGACACATTCTGGGGTTTATCCCGATAATGGCAGTAAGTGAGTCCTTTGGTGATGGTGATTCTGTCTCTAGTTCGAGGGAGCTCCCAACTACACTTGAAGTTTCAGGACAGAGAGGTAAGAGGCCATGTTTGGGGGAAGACTAAGAGATTAAGAACTTGAAAGTCTGTGTGTAAACAAGTTAAGTGTCTGGGGCCTGGAGATTTTGAGGAGACATGGTTGACTCGATGGCAGAAATGGCCCTCCTTCCACCCTCACTGCTGTGACTGAGAAGAAGAGCAAAAGAGAGAAAGAAGTATGTGAAGCCAGAGATGATTCAAGTAGGACATTTTTATAGAATCATGAAATGGATTTTAGGACTGTTTTTTAAGGTGTGGAAATAGTTGTTTGAATTAGACAATAGTAACTTTGAGGGAGTACTATAATTATTTTCTCAATTTGGTTCATGTTTATTTGATTTCAATTTAAGACCTTTTAAATACAACTCTGGAAATTTTAGATAATGTGTCTTTCTGGAAAAAGCCAAAGAATGTTTGCATTCTCTGGCTCTTAATATAGATATATATGAAAATAATCACCTACACAGTATACTTTATTATTATATTTGGGAGACTTTTAGAAAGTTCTCATTCATTGTAACTGTGACTAAGAATCATCCTTATATCAATTAAAGCTATGAATGAAGTGAATTAGATTTCATATATGTTATATAATATAGTTAGTTTTGGAACACTTTTCTGCAAAATAACTCACAGTGTGGGCTGGGTTTTAGCTCGGTGGTTGTTGTGTCTGTAAGTGTAAGGTCCCAAAGTGGATCCCCACTACCACATACCACAATGCCGGGTGTGGTGGCTCACACCCATAATCCCAGCAATCAGTATTATACATCACAATGCCAGGCATGGTTGCTCACATTTATACTCCCAGGGAGGAAGAGGCAGGAGGACTACTTTGAGTTTGAGGTTTGCATGTGCTACATAGTGAGCTCAAGGCCAACCTGAACTACAAAGTCAGACCTTATCTCAAAAAACAATACAAAAGGGCCGGAGGGTTAGCTCAGTGGTTCCGGCGCCTGCCTCGCAAGTGCAAGGTCCTGAGTTCGATCCCCGGTAACCACATATAATGCTGGGCGTGGTGACACGCCCACCAATGATCAACACCTCATACCACAATGCCGGATGTGGTGGCTCACGCCTGTATTCCCAGTACTCGGGAGGCAGGGACAGGAGGATTGCTGAGTTTGCGGTGGCTTGCTTGGGCACCATAGTGAGCTCAGGGCCAGCCTGAACTACAAAGCGAGACCCTGTCTCAAAAAGCAAAAATAAATAAACAAACAAACAAAATAAAACAATACAAAAAAACCAAAAACCAAAAACCTACAATGTGATGATTCCTCCACTATTTTTCTCTTTTTCTCTTCTATTTTTTCCTTCCTTCCCTTATATCCTTTCTTTCATTTAGAAATAGTTTGATTTTTGTCTGTGTGCTACTTGCCTTTTTGAAAGTTATACCTTTAAATGGTACACAATGATTACCTTTTCCATTAATGATTAAAGAGTTCCATTAAAAAAAAAATAGAATTAAGAAGGGGCTGGGAATTTAGCTTTGTGGTACCGCACCTACCTTGCAAAGCAAATGGGCCTGAATTTGATCACCAGTTCGATCTCCAAAAAATAAAATTAGAATACAATAAAATAAGGGCACTCTAGTTTGTATTGTATAATCAAAGGAAATTGGGGAGGTGTTAGGATTAGTTTTATTATTTTTTTAAATTTGAATTCTTTATTGGTACAATTTATATACATCTCACAATCACACCATAACACTGGGGAATTTGTACCAATATATGACACAGTCAATTCTCAATTTTACCCATATCCCCACCCACCCACACCTCCCCACCCCCTAAATACATGCTCTTTTCTTTCAGAATCATATTTATTTCTTCCCCTCATTACATCCCCACACCAAATTTCCTTTGGAAATTTCCCATTCTACAAAGACTGTCATACTTTTTAGAGCTCATTTGCATCTACAGGTGCTCATATCAATGAGAAGATCCGGTATTTGCCTATCTGTGATCTATTTATTTCCCTCATTAGCATGTCCTCGAGGTGTATCCATTTGTACCTAAATGAATCAATCTTGTCATTCTTCATGGCAGAATAATGCTTCATTTTATTAAAAAATACATCTTCTTTATCCACTCTCCAGTTGATGGGCATTTGGGTTGTTTCCAAGATTGAGCTATCACGAACTGAGCTGCTATGAACAAGGGTGTACATCTGTCTTTCCAATGTGATTTTTAAAATTCTTTTGGGTATATTCCTAGCAGGGGATAGCAGGGTCAAATGGGACCCCCTAGTCCTAGTTTTCTGAGAAATCTCCACACAGATCTCCAAGTGGTTGCACAAGTCTGCAATCCCACTGGCAGTGGAGAAGGGTTCCTTTCTCCCCACAGCCTCACCAGCATTTATTGTTGGTTGATTTCGTAATAGCAGCCATTCTTTGTGGAGTGAGATGAAATCTCAGTGTTGTTTTCATTTGCATCTCTCGAATGACCAGTGATGTTGAACAGCCTCTTTAACAAATGGTGCTGCAAACACTGGGCTTCAACCTGCCAAAAGCTAAAGCTAGAT
Organism: Thryonomys swinderianus; assembly: GCA_004025085.1. Taxonomy (NCBI): domain Eukaryota; kingdom Metazoa; phylum Chordata; class Mammalia; order Rodentia; family Thryonomyidae; genus Thryonomys; species Thryonomys swinderianus. The sequence goes on from PVIC010005734.1 coordinate 8,495, forward strand.
CTATCTCTTTCACCATGCACAAAACTAAACTCACAATGGATACAAGACTTAAACATTAAAACAGAAACAATAAGCCTGCTGGAAAACAGATTAGGTAAAACTCTTGGAGACATTGGCTTAGGCAGGGACTCTATGAATAAAATCTCTATAGCACAAGAACTAGCAGAGAGAATCAACAAATGGGATCTCATCCAACTGAAAAGCTTTTGCACAGCAAAAGAAGTCACTGGCACCACTAAAAGACAACCCACAACATGGGAAAAAAATCTTTACTAGCTGTTTATCAGACAAAGGGCTATTATTTACAGTATATAAAGAACTTAAACAGATCAGCCTCCCTAAATTTAAAGACCCAATTCAAAAATGGGCATCTGAAATGAACAGACACCTCTCAGAGGCAGAAGTCAAAGCAGCTAAGAAACATATGAAGAAAGGATTAGTTTTATTATTATGAGGTGATGAAAATAGGATAATTTGAAATCATAATTTTATAGGCCAGAAATTTGCTAAACCTGAATTAGGATTTATCAGATATTAAGGCTTGTTGCTCATTTGCTCTATGAGAAGAGAAGAATAATTAAGGCCTAAAGTCAGATTTTAATAGTTTTTAGAAAACTCTCCACAATGAGATATATTGTATTATTCACATACTTACACATCATTAGGGCAGTCTTCGTTGTGTTTATTTGGCATTTCTTCTAACTAGAACAAATTAGTCTTAGTTCCTTAAGCATATTTAACTTAGCAATAAATATCTCATCGTGCCAAAAAGGTAAAGTTTATAAATTATTTCAAGGATACTAAATAGGAGATGAAACCAGATATCCTAAAATAAGGTCATGGCTTGGTTAAGTTGTGCTTATATATCAAACAGGTAGCATAGCAAGCTGTGAAGGAATGTGCAGTGGCTGGAGGGGATTCTTCCACAGTCCCACCTAACAGTGCCCAACACATCCCAGTTTCTGTGAAGGAGAGGAGTGGGGAGGAGTAGATAGAGATCTGAGCACAGTATAGAGAAGTGCTGGAAAGCATCTGTTGCTTGTATTATGTGCAGTTGTTGTAGTTACTCTTTTCAAGAATGTTATAGTTTACCCAATCCTTGGTTACTTTCAATAAGTTTTGATTTCTTTTCTGGTTTTATAATGCTGCAGTGATGAGTGTATATCATGTGTTTGGGTTGTTTAATATGTTTCCCTCACTAAACTAAATGCTGTATCAGGGCAGAGATCATGACTGTTTTAGTCAAACCTGTGTAGGCCCAGATACATATGTCTCACCTAAGTATTTGTTCAAATGAGCAAATAATAAAGGAAAGAAGGAAGGAAGATAATGCTAGAGCTGGAATTTAGTCTGTCTGACTTCAGAGCCCAGTTGTTTCACTCCCAGCAAAGTTTTTCTTCATGTAAATTATTCTCAATTATAAATTCATTTGCTAAAATTTCCATTACACCTGTCTCAGAACACCTCAAATATTTGGCCTGAGAACTGTCACATCTTTGTCTGAAACTGAATGCCATGGAAAAGGCCTATCTTGCCTTTTTCTCATCCCACGGGAATACCAAAGCAATCTTAAGCCAACAGGTGTCTTGAAGAATAAAGATAGTGTATCTTTTATTTTTAGGTTGTGGTTCCTCCTACAGAAAGAGAGTGCATTTCTTATCTTTATTCTCTGAGATTTCCTCTTCCTTTAGTTTTTTTGTGATGCTACTTTGAGTTTTGGTAATTAGCGAAGTATTTGCTACATGCTCTGCTCAGGACATTCCTGTGAGCGATGCCACTGTGAGAGAAGCTGTGTTCAAACCAAAGGAGCCCTTGGCATCTCTGATGCCAGGGATTGGGCTCAACTTGGTCTTTCACCAGTGACTTCATTTTTTTCTCATTGATTTACAAGAATTTCTTTTGTTTATGCATAATGCTATTCAACTTTTTTTTGTTACTGGTGCTACTTTTTAAAAGAACCTTACTGTTTATTGTGCTTCCAAGGAAGGGAGGAAATGTAAGTATGGTGGGGGGAGTAAGTGCAAGATTTGTTAAATCTGTACTGCAGAAAGATCTCATTGTGTCTGGGCTTTCAGCAATGATGCGTAGTCTGGAAGGCATGCACAATATGGCTTTGTAAATGAGATCAGGTCAAAGAGAAAGTATCTCCCACAAACATTGAATAGATATATATTTAAATTACAAGTCAACTTTATGAATTCTGTGTGTGCTGTTAAGAATACTCAAGAACCAGATTTCTGGATGCAAGGTGATAAATTTATATCTGGACCAATTAACAGTCCTGAAATTTAGGCCATTTGGGAATTTATTATTTGAAGGAGACTGGTTTACTTAGAAGTAAGCATCATAGTGTGGTGATCTGATCCCATTAGAGTCTTTTTCCGTTGGTATAATCAATGGTCAGTCTCACTTCCTGTGTAGTCTCTAAAAACTATTTAAAATATATGATAGATTTTATGAAATAGGAAATATTCAAAGAGAAAGTGGTAGGGGAAAGTAATGAGAGGAAAGAATAAATATGATTTAAAAAGAAATAGAGACAGGAGGATTGCTGAGTTCGCAGCGGCTTGCCTGGGCACCATAGTGAGCTCAGGGCCAGGCTGAACTACAAAGCGAGACCCTGTCTCAAAAGCAAAAAAAAAAAAAAAAAGAAAAAGAAAAAGCACATGTATATAAGGGGTAGGAGGTTGTAGGGTGGATAGGGATATGGTTAAAAATGAGAATTAACTCGTGTATATACTGGTACAAATTCCCCAAAGTTGAGTGTGATTGTGAAGTGTATATAAAATGTACCAATAAAGGATTCAATTGAAAAATGTGATTCTGTTCTCCCACTTAAGACAAAATATTATTTTTTTGGAGCAGAATTTTTCTTCCTAGAAGAGTGTTTAGTATTTATTAATTCACTTCCTTGAACATGTCCTGGGAACTGTACATTAAAAACACAGCAGTAGATGCTGCGTTGGAAGCAAATACAAAGGTACATTGTCCTTGCCCTTAAGAATCTTTCATATGTGTATATAATTTTCATACTGTTTTTCATTCCTTTTTGTGTCCTAGTATTTAACTGATCCAGTACATAGCTCAAAGTAGGCATTAATAAAAGTTAATTAAGTTATACTGATTATGGAAGAGGAGATATGCAAAGAGAAGTGATGTAGTTTTCTGCACAGAATATACCCAGTACTTTTTAAAAATTGAATTCTTTATAGGTACATTTTATATACAGCTCACAATCACGCTCAACACTAGGGAATTGGTACCAGTATATACACGAGTTAATTCTCATTTTTAACCATATCCCTACCCACCCCACAACCGCCAACCCCCTATATACATGTGCTTTCTTTTTCTTTCCAAATCATACTTATTCTTTTCCCTCATTGTATTCTACTACCACATTACCTTTGAATATTTCCTATTTCACAAAATCTCATATATTCTAGAACTCATTTACATCTATAGGTTCTCATACTTGAGAAAATATATGGTATTTACATAACTGTGAAGTATTTATTTCACTTATTAGTGTGTCCTCAAGGTGTGTCTATTTGCACATAAATAAATGAAACTTGACATTCTTTATGGCAGAGTAATACTCCATTTTATAAAAAATATGATAAGTTTCTTAAGGAACATCAGGAGACAGTTCTGTGGAACTTTGTCAGTGGGAAAGGGATCGTGGTGGTTACGCTCTACCTTGTCCACCTGATTGGCTCAGGCGCTGTGGAAGCGATTAGGAAGCACACTTCTGGGTGTGCTTGGTGGCTCCTGAGGGCACGACTTTGGGAACTGTAACTGGTCCTTCCTCTTTGGCACTGTTCCCAGCTCTACTTCTTGGCTCTCTAAAACTAAGCAGCTTTGTTCCACATGCCTTCTGTCCTGATGTTCCTCGAGCTGGTGGATCATAGAGTGAGTCTTCTAAAACAATGAGGTAAATTAAACTTTCTCCTCCTATGAGATGTAGGTGCTGGGTATTATGTCCCAGTGGTGTTAAAGCTGACTAACACAGGGATCAAAAGCCTGCTCATAGTGAAGGGGATGACATGAACATGATGAAGACAAATCTAGCAGGTACACAGGGCATAGGACACTGCAAGTTTAGCTTGTGTATAAGCTGGAACATTTAGTGTGATTATATCTTTGTGGCTTCTCAGGGTAAGCTAAGGCTTTTGTAGATCATAGGGGCCATCACAAGGAAAGAACCCACAAATACATCAAAAGGTTGGCTTTTGAAACATTGATTCAGCCAGTAATTGGTAAAGTTGATATGGACTTGGGTAAAAGATAGAGAAACAGTTTGGGGAGGTTTTTACAACATTTCAGGTGGAGGTACGAGATGGGAAGCATGAGAAAAGGAGGAAAAACAACTCATGTTGCTTTCTCTCTCCACATTTTGTTAATCACAGGACTCAGTCTTTGAAAAGGCAAAATGGAAACAACCACATGAAATGTCTCTTGCCAATGCTTAAATCCTCCACCATTTCATTAGTTAAAACTTCATAGAAAATAAAGGATTGTTTTTCTTCCCAAGAAAGGCTGGGTAAAAGATGCATTTTTGCAGGAAGAAGAATATCTTTGAAGATAAAGTTGCCTGAGGATTTAGAAGTATAACATAAATATGTATGTAATATAAACATATAACTGTATGTAACAAAACTACACACAAATAAACAGAAGATATTAACACCAGGAGGTAAAGTACAGCATAGGATGTGGCTAGCGTGAGTGGGAGAAAAGGGAAAATACTTGAGATTATAGCATTTTTATCAGTGGCTTTCACACTGGGATCAGGGCATGGTCTCTATGGAGATTAACAGTGAACACAGTGCTCGATTCCTCTTTAAACTCTGAGATAAAGTGATGACTATGCTAGACACCCTGGTTATACTGCCACGGTCTATCCTTGCTCACAGAAGGTATAGTTGTAGCAAATTTTACACTTAAAATACAGATCTTCTTTACATTGTTGTTGTCAAATGAAGAGGTACAGTGCAGGAAAATAGCCTTCTGAGTCAAATGAAAGTCAAATGGCAGACTTAAGGAACTGGAAGAAAGTCTTCATAGATTGTCCTTGTCACTTATGTTACTTTATCATTCAGATGAACAGTATTCATGTATTTATTGGTTTACTGTACAAGAATGTGAATTCAGAACTCTTTCAGACATGAGGTAGAATTTAAAATAGAGAAGGAAGAATTAGTTCTCAGGAATCAACAGCCTTGAGCGGAGATAAAATATTCACCTATAAAATGAAGAGCAAAAAGTGACTCAAAGTTTAATTCTTTCCTTGGAAACTCTTTGGTCATTCTTAGAGACCGAAGGAATTTTGGAGGCCTAGACCCTTCATTCTGAGAGATCTGGACTGGCCGGTCCTCTTCCGCCTCCACCTGAATGTGTGCACCATGACCTTCTGGCACACTGAGCTGCTGGCCATGTATGACCTTTTCAACTTTTGTGTGACTTACACATGTCTCACTTGTTCCTACTGAGTGGTACATATTGTGTGATATAACTGTATATTTTACATAACAGCAAAATGATTTTTGAATGAATTGAACTCTATCTCCCATATACAGTCTTTCGATTAAGATATTTATCAGCTAAAAAATCTTTACAATTTGAATATCCCAATGGAAAATTAAAAAAATCTATTTTTTTATATCATAGAGTCTATATATGTCTCTGTAGTTTAAAAATAAAAGAACCTATGGGATTTTAGTGCCTTCACTAGCTCTAAACTACATTAGGTGTTTCATATGAGCTTTCAAATAAAATATATGGAATCTCCTGTTACCCCATGAATTCTTTTGTGTGTAATCTTAGACAAATGATGTAACCAATATTAGTTTACTTATCTCTAAAGTGAAACTATTACCTACTGCAAGCTATTTTTTTTTTTTTTTGAGACAGGGTCTCGCTTTGTAGTTCAGGCTGGCTCTGAGCTCACTATGTAGCCTAGGCAAGCTTCAAACTCAGCAATCCTCCTGCCTCTGCCTCCCGAGTGCTGGGATGACAGGCGTGAGTCACCACGCCCAGTGCTGTGGTATGTGGTATTGATTGTTGGTGGGTGTGAGTCTCCACGCCCAGCATTGTATGTGGTTACCGGGATTGAACTCAGGACCTTGCACTTGTGAGGCAGGCACCAGAACCATAACCCTCCAGCCCAAGCTATTTTTTATTTAATTTATTTAGAGTATGTTTGTGATATAAAATAATTACATTAATTTGGGGGAATTAGTTCATATATATATATATATATGGTATCATTTTTGGCCCCTATATATCTATAGATCTCTATATGTACACATATATTTTATCTTTTCACTTTTAACATAATGTCTTTATTTTAAAAATGAATTTTTATAGACTACATAAAATTAAGTATTACTTTTACCCAGTCTGATAATCTCTGCCTTTCAATTGGACATTTAGACCATTTCCATTTAATGTGATTATCTACATGTTGATTTTGTTATCTATTCTTGATTCCACCTTAAATTCCTTGTATATTAAGCAGGCTTTTTTTGTTTTATTACACCTTAATAGTTGCTTTATGGACTTAGAGCAATTGTATACAATTTATCAGAGTCTTACTCCCAGTAATATTATCCAATTTTATGTAAGGAAAATCTTACAAAAGTATATTACCATTTTTATGTTATCTTTCGTGCTATTGTTATACATACTATTTTTACATGTTATAAACCTTGAAATAAATTATCATCTTTGCTTTGATAGTCAGTAACCTTCTAAAGAGATTAAACATAATCAGAAGACAAGAAGAAAAAATTCTTTTATATTTACTCAGGTATTTGTCATTTCCAGTGTACCCTTTTTTTTTTTTTTTTGAGACAGGGTCTTGCTTTGCAGTTGGCTGGCCCTGAGCTCACTATGTAGTCCAGGCAAGCCTTGAACTCAGCAGTCCTCCTGCCTCTGTCTCCCGAGTGCTGGAATTACAGGCATGAGCCACCACACCCGGCTACCCTATTTCTTTTTGTAGATTGAAATTTTCATTTAATAAGATTACTTTCTGCCTGAAGGACTAATTTAACATTTCCTATAGGATATGTTTGTTGTTGATCTGAAGAGATTTCCTCCAGCGTTTTCTTTATGAAAAAAATCTTTATTTCACAGCATAGATTTTAGATGAACTTTTTGTTATTGAGTACATACATAACTACATTTTGGCTCGCATGCTTTTCAAAATGTGGTCTGCTTGTGTATGTTCCTTTGTATATAATGTATCATTTTTCTCTGGCTGCTTTTAAGATTTTTCTCTTTATCACAGATTTTAAAAAATTTAATTATCATGTACATTTGTGTAGTTCTCTTAATATTTCCTGAAATTAGGAGTAAGAGGCTTGTGCTGTGTCTTATGATTTTTATCCCACAGGGAAAAATAAAGTCATTATTTCTTCAGATAAAATTTTTCTGTTTATGTCTTTCACATACAGGTAACCAGAAGTTGACCTACAACTCACTGATACTCTTCATTTCTTTGTCTTTTCTTCCATACTTTGTTTCATTTTGGATTCTTTCTATTGATATTTATTTATTAAGTTTATTTCTGTTGTTTTGCAGTGTCTAAACTGCATTTAACTTTACTCATTTTTTTCCACCTAACATATTGTATTTTTAATCTACATAAGTTCAGTTTGAGTTTTAATGTATTTCATTTCTTTGTGAAGTGCATTCATTTTTTCTCTTATCTATGAACAAATGAAATGAGAAGGGTACTCAAATAGTTGTGTCATTTCTGAATCAGTTTCAATTCACTAAATTGAATTTCAATTGATTTTTCTCCTCATTATGGGTTATATATTCTCACTTCCTTATATGGCCAGTATTTTTTTTTTTTTTTGGTGGTACCAGGGATTGAACTCAGGCCCTAGTGCTTCCAAGGTAGGTGTGGTACCACTTGAGCTAAATCCCTGGCAGGCCAGGAGTTTTTATTGGATTCCAGAAATTGGAAATCTTATCATGTTAAGTGTTAACTATTTCTATATTCTTATAGATGTTTTTGCATATCTATCTATATTCAAAATATGTCATAGATTTTTTTTCTGGTGTACAGTTAAGGTGGAAACCATTTTGATTCTTTCAATCATTCCTTTTAAGCTTTATCATTTGGAACTGGTATAACCAGTGAGGCAATACCATTCTGATTACTTTGACTAATGCCTTTTGTATCATAAAGTTTTACATTTTGGAGGATGGCAAAATGACCTATTTCTGGTTTCATGTGAGTTCTGAGCTTTGATTCTTCTGTTCTTTTTAAGTGAATCCTTCTCTGACCTTGGTTAGTATTGACACATACATGCTCTAGTTAGTAATTGGTTAAATTCCTTGGAGAGATTCTCTTCAGAAATCTTTGTACTGTTTTTTTTTTTTTTGTCTTGTGTTGTTTTGTATGTATGTGCACAATATATACTCCTTGGCCTCCCTTGACCCTCAGGTCCATCTTCTCAACTGACAGACACCATTAGGTTCTATATCTGAATGCCATGGTCAGCAACTTCCTTCTCTGGCAGTAAACTGGGACATCTGTAAAGGTGACTCATTTGTCTTTTCTATCTCAGGAATCACTGTTCTTTGCTGCTCAAGTCCATTAACTGAAAACTATTGTTTTCACTTTTTCTCTTAGTTTTTTGATTGTTTAATCATTCAGTCACAGATTTGTTCCCTTATGGAACAAATAACTAAAGTAGTTACTATATGTTGGAAATTTGAGGTAGACAAAAAGAAAGATCTTGTTTGACTGAGAATTTCAACCTGTCAAGAGATACAAGTAGACCAAAATTGTAACATATATTTGTAAATGTCACTTTTCAAATGTATGCAAAAAAAGTGAAATGAGTAGGAAGAAGAAAAGTGAAATGAATAGGAAAAGAAAGAAATGAGGGGAAGTGGTAGTCTAAGGGGTTTCCTATAAGATGTGTTAGATAAATCCCAATGATGAGCTAGCAGTGAAACAGTGATAGTAATCACTGTTTATTGAATATTTTCTAATATGAATCATGCTTAAAATAATGTATGTTTTGCATATATATATATATTTTTTTTTTTTGAGACAGGGTCTTGCTTTGTAGTTCAGGCTGACCCTAAGCTCACTATGTAGCCCAGGCAAGCCTGGAACTCAGCAATCCTCCTGCCTTTGCCACCCAAGTGCTGGGATTACAGGTGTGAGCCACTATGCTTGGCTGTTTTATATATTTTTTCACTTTATACAAATGAAAACTACTGCTCTTACTATCATAGGCTAACGGGAACAAATCTGGTGACTGAATGAATGATATAAATCTTCAAGAGTTGAATTATTGGATGGGAAGGAGAGAGGTGGTTTGGGAGTTTGAGAACATATGGAAAAATAAAAACAGACAGACAAATAAGATTCCGAGAAACCAGAACACAGGTAAAAAGCTGAGGTGGACAGCATGTAATGAAAATGACAGAAGATAAAGATAATAATTAAAATAAAGTTCTTATGAAAATGAGAAAGTGTAGAGGGATATAAAATGGAAGATTGGGGAGATTCTGTGAAACAAATTGATGATACTTTCAGATCAACCCTACAATATAAATGGTAATATTGGTAATAGTGTATAAATGAATACTGTATAAGCCAATGAAAATTGAACTGTTTTAAAAATTGATTTTATTGGTACATTCTGGATACACAACATAATCACACATGACATTGAGAATTTGTACCAGTACATGTCACAACTTAATTCTCATTTTTTTCCTATCCCTTGCCCTCTACAGAATCCCCCTGGCCCTTTATACATAAGTTTTGCTTCCTTTTTTACCATCAAAATTTTCCTTTCCCTTCTTTACTTATCCCTACCTCCGGTTTTCTTTTGAATATTTTTTATTTTACAATATCTGTCCTACATTTTAGAATTCATTTACATCTTTGGTTTCTCATACCATAGAAAAGATATGGTATTTACACATCCATGACTTATTTATTTCACTTATTAGCATGTCCTCAAGGTATGTCCATTTGAGTATAAATGACTCAAATTTATCATTCCTTCTGGCAGAGTAATACTCCATTTTATATATAAAAAACCACATCTTCTTTATCCAGTCTCCAATTAATGGGCATTTGGGTTGTTTCCAAGATTTGGCTATCACAAACTGAGCTGCTATAAACATGAATGCAAATATGTTACTGTGATATGAATCTTTTAATTCTTTTGAGTAGATTCCTAGCAAGGGAATAGCAGGGTAAAATGGAACCTCTAATCTTAGTTTTTTGAGGAATCTTGACACTGATCTCCATAGTGGTTGGACCAGTCTACATTTCCACCAATGGTGGACAAGGGTTCCTCTCTCCCTGCAGCCTTGCCAGCATTTGTTGTTTGATTTCATGATAGTCGTCATTTTTTGTGGAGTGAGGTGGAATCTCAGTGTTGTTTATATCTGCATCTCTCAAATGACCAGTGATGTTGAGATTTCTTTATATGTTAGCTGTTTTTACTTCTTTCTCTGAAAAGTGTCTGTTCATTTCAGATATCCATTTTTGGATTGGGTCTTTATATTATTTGGGGGTAGGCTGATTTTTCCTTTCGTCTGAGAAACAGCTGGTGAAATTTTTTTTCATATTGTTGGCTGCCTTTTCACTCTGCTGGTGGTCTCTCTTGTTGGGCAGAAGCTTTTTAATAGGTGAAATCCCAGTTGCTGATTCCTTCTGCTAGTTCTTATGCTTTACAGGTTTTGTTCATAGTCTTTTCCTAAGTTGATGTCTGCAAGAGCTCTATCTAACCTGTTTTGCAGCAGGTTTAGTGTTTATGTTTTAATATTTAGGTCTCTAATCCACTTTAATTTTAGTTTAGTGCATGGTGAGAGAGATAGGTCTACCTTTAGCTTTTGGCAGGTCGAAACCCAGTTTTTCCAGCACCATTTGTTAAAGAGGCTACCTTGCCTCCATTGAGGACATTTGGCTCCTTTGTCAAAGACAAGGTGGCATTTGATCCCCAGTACCGTGAAAAAGAAAAAAAAAAAAAAGAAAAGACGAGGTGGCTTAGTCTATCTGAGGTTGTTTCTGGATCTTCTAATCTATTCCACCAATCCTCAGGTCTGTTACTTTGCTGGTACCATGCTGTTTTTTTACCACAGTGGCTTTGTAATATTGTTTTTACCACAGTGGCTTTGTAATATTGTTTTGTATGGCTATCATGATACTCCCTGCCATGTCTTTACTGCCTAGAGTTGTTTTTGCTCTTCTAGGTCTCTTGTGGTTCTAGATGAATTTTTGGATTATGTTTTCTAGATCTGGGAATAAACTGCTATATAGAAGATTAAAAACAAATATTGCTCCACTTTTTGAAGTAGATGCACCTTCGAAGAAAGTGATAGGCATGGATTAAGAAGTAGAAAGAATTTCTAGATACCTTTGGACAGAACAGCACAACACAAATGTATTATAGGCCTTAAATATACATTGTGCAGCAGAAAGAACCCATGTACCTTGAGGTCAGGTACGCTGGGACTTCTCTCTTGTCTTTGTCCCTTGGCAGTACTCTGGACATATTACTGAGCCTTTCTGAGTTTCAGTTACTTTATCTATAAAATGAATGGCTGCTAGCAAGATTATATGATTCATGAAGAATATTTATTATGCATCTGGTAACTAGTTGTCCCAATAACTACTACTTTCTATTTTTTAAGGCATTCTTCAACTTTTGATGAGGGAAAGAAAAATGCTCCAAGTGGGACTTTGTGATCCCTGATTACTTTGTAAAAAGTGCCTAGGTATAATGTACAGACTATAACTGCTAATCCTGTTTGTTGCATTTTTACATTGCAAATTAAGATTGCAGTGTACTTCTTGTGGTCTAATACAAAGAACTAGGTTTTGTATGGTGACATTTCTCATATATTCTAGGTTTAACTTGCATTTAAAACTGGTGGGACTATTGGCTAAACTACACAAAAATTAAATCATTTTATCATGTAATTTAGTATTGTTCTTGAGAATGATTATTTCATAGAGAGCCTATTCCATGAATGAAAGGTAGAGAAGATGAACATTGGAATTTCTACATTGTCCCAAGTCTTGAACCCATTTTCATTCATTTTGTGTGTTTTGTGAATTAAATCAGTTTTGGTTTCAATTCTTCATTGCTGAAATGAGATGCAGCATTGAGTAATGTTTACAGACCTCTGACTTTCAGAAGTAATTATACTTTAAATCCCCAGTCAGTTTATTAAAGACCACTGTTAATGTGCACTTACCCACAAAATTATTTTGGATACATGAAAACTTGCATGAGGTGGTTCTTGCATAACTAAATTAAAAAGCAGAGCAAGCTTTTATTTATCATGGCAAGAAAGATTGAGAACTCTTTCAGTTAACTAACTCGGAATTTGGCTAAGAGCATAAAATAATTTACCCAGTCAAGACAATAAAATGATAAACCATAATATTATTAGTGCTACATTTTAACATTGTTTTTAGTTCCTGACATACACAAGTCCTAGGTCTCATTTATAAGGTTTCTGATGCTGACAAATGAGCAATCATCCTTGGTTTTCTGCGTGGTATCCCACATGATATGTACTCAGTTGGCAAATACCTGGCTTCATCTGGTTCCTTCACAAAGAATGACTCTTTGCATTTATTTACCTTTGCTGGGTGGTAATGAAAGTATTCTTGGTAAAGAGTCATCTTATTTTAGTTCAACATATGCCTCCAGGATGATTGTAAATGTGTTTCAAGGTAGTGTTTTGATGAATCTCACGAACTCTTCTGTAGGGCATGAACTGAAACTGAGGAGGCAACGTTAATAATTCAGCAGGTGGCATACTATGAATATTAACACATTTATAGTTTACTTGGACCAAGCTTTGCTCAACTAAATGTGCACATGAATTTAGTCATTCATTTTAATCTTGGTGAACATTTTAATTTTTTCAATTGATAAATGAGATACAGAAAATATTTACCTCCTCTTAGAAATACTGTTTATGGAGCCAGGGGCTTAGTTCAGTGGCTCCAGTGTCTGCCTCAAAAGTGCAAGGTCCCCAAATTCAATCCCTGGGACTACATACCACAATGCCAGGGGTGGTAGCTCATGCCTGTAATTACAGCCCCCCCAAGGGGGGGCAGAAGCAGGTGGATTGCTGTGAGTTTGAGGCCAGCCTGGGCTACATAGTGAGTAAAGTAGCTGAACTACAAAGCGAGACCCTGGCTCAGAGAAGAAAAGAAAAAAGAAAAGAAAAGAAAGGAAATACTGTTTGTGGCCCATAGGAATATAAATTGTGAATTTTAAAAAGTTATTACAATAAGTTTCTACCTTAATTTAGAGAAAAGTGTGTAAGAATTTTCATATCATATTATAGCTCATTTGGGTATTTTAAATTGCTCATTTATTCAAAACTTCAAGTGAAGTACCTATTTTGGTATTTTTAGGTCAACACATACCTTAAGTCTGTAAATTTATGGACACTGTGCAAGTAAACTACATACAGTATCAGAAAAACACTAAAGCACAATATACATATATAACAGGTCTATACAGTACATAGGATTTAGAAGTTACTTTATAAAAGTACTTTCATGAGATAATAATGTATCTTCTTGTATTAAATGCCTCAGAAATAACATAACTCCTATGAAATTACTAGTAACCTTGGCTCGCACCTCATCATTTGTGGGGACTAGAAATAATATGTCAGTGGCCAAAGTGGAAAGATTCTGCTTCTTAAAATATGGTGGTTTGTTGAGCTGTCTAAATAATCTGTGTCCTTCTGGCATATACGAGCATATTTTATGATTGCAGTGGAATTATTTTAAAGCATCATCTAATCCAGCCTATTTAGCTCGAGTGAACATGTTGTCAAATTTCCTCTCTTAAAGGACAGAAATGAGGAATTTAAACTTTCATATAAAAAGTATATTAGTCTTGGTTGTACCTAAATACATATGAAGTCATTATTGCATTCAAGTTGAACAAGGAGGAAAGGCACATAAATTAAAAAAAAAACTGTTATAATGGTAAAATGTGGTTACATTACCTACTGAATGACATTGACAATAAAACTGAAAGGAAATAAAGAAATAAAATAGAGACTGTTTTGGCTATTTATAAAGTGGATTTAAACATAAATTTCAATAGAGTCTTATAGTACAGTATTATATTTTTGTGAACATAAATCTTCAAGTGGGCAATTAGGTCCACATGATACATATGTGGAATTAATTATCATAATTTGCCATTTGTGTCATGAAGCAACTAATTTTGGATCCCAACGTAAACATTTTCATAGTTTTATTGCTAAGTCTTAGTGTCTAAAAAATACAAATGAAAAGGAAAATAGCAGCATGAAAGTCTCACTCTTGTCAAGAAATCATGCATGAGTTCTGAAAATAAGTTTAAAAAATTGAAAATATATTTTTAGCAAATTGGATCCATTCAAAGAATTTGTGGGAGTGTCTTCCCTTCTCTTGTGGTGGTACTAGATGGCATTGTGCTACAACTGTAGTAGGAAAATCGGAATGACTTTTAAACCATAAGCTAGTTTAGTAACAGAGGCTCAATTTCTTTCTGCTTCTGTGTCCTTTGCAAAGGGGAATGTACTACATCTCTCTGAACAACTTGAATTTCTCTTGCTCTGGAAAATCATAAAGTCTAACTTGGCTTTTGACACAGTCTAAGCTACTTGGATTAGGTAAAGCTGATCTTAAAAGAGAAAAATCGGATACTCAGCAAACCCTAGCAGATATTTTGACACACACTTGGAGCTGATAAGAGTTGTCATAAATTTAAACATTACCTTTCCTAGCACAGAAACCACACTAATAAATGGCTTTGAATATTTTATGAATGACTGAGTACCCTGCTTTGCTAATAAGTCCTCTGGAAAGCTGGGACTTTTCGGGGGATGGTTTTACTTTTGGAAGAAAGTGTGTTCAGGAGAAGCTACTGATGAGGTGTCATATAATTTTACAAGTTGCATAACTGCTTTTAACTAATAACTATCTCTGATTAAAATAACAATTGAGCTTATAATTTTTTCTGAACAGCTGCTGCTACAGGGGGTCATTACCTTGGAGAGCTTGAAAATAATTGTACTCCTGGTACATGAGTTATGTAGTCTTGTGTTTTACAGCAAAGCACAAAGTTTAAAGCCTATAGAAGAATGTTATTTGAAAGCTGTCAAACCATGTTAAAAAAGACTGCATCGTCAAAAGGCCCTGGTGGCCATGATTCTGCATGTAGCCTTGTCTTATTCATTATAAAATGCATGTTTATAAAGTTCCACAGCGCATCCAATTCCCAATTCACTTATATCAGCAAGACTTAACTTGCTCATTAATCTAAATTCTTTTGCAACTTTAATCTACATGTTTAATTAATCATAAAATGAGGCGGTAAGTAATTTCAGCAATGTGTGGCTTGTTATCAGATGCATTTAATCACTCTTCTGTGAGCTCATTTGGAAACACCTGAAGATGTCGAGTGCAGTTTGAATAAGCATAAATTATTCTTTGTCAGTGTACTTCACTCAACTAATAAGACATTAATTTAAAAGGCACTGTTTGTCATTTTTAGATCTTTACCAATATTTTTAGCTTAGCAATATAACTCTAATTGTATATAGGATTCCAAACTAGTGCCCTACATGGGAAAGGGTAAGAGTTTAATTCACTTTTCTTATTTACATGTAATTATGTCATGTAATCTTACTTTTTAATGAGGATTAACCATCTTGTAAGTATTCATATGCTTTTGGAATAAGGTACTAATGAATTATAGTTGGAAAGATTATTTGTTGGTACAAAGGCTTGTAATTCCTTGTTTCCTGCCATGGTTAGGGATGAAAGGCCTCCTAGTTTGCACAAGTACGTTGATTTGAGGCCACAAGTTCCATACATGGTAACATGTTAAAGATGTTAACATAAAAACATCCAAGAATGGTAGCTACATTTTGCTGTCTCACATAACAGTATAACTAATCCTTCCATGGGTCCAGGGAACCTTAAATAATGACAGTATTATTTTTCCTCCAGTCTTTTAACAGTCTTGTACAGTTGATAGTATAAAAGGCCAAAAAAAAAAAAACCCCACAAGAACAATAACAAAACTCACAGCTTCAGAGCCAAAAAGATTCATGAGAGCTGAATGAATTGTGTATGTCAGTGTCAGGAGTATGTGAATAAAAATTGCGCTTCATGAGATGTTGTCACCTGTCCTGTTTATGCCATGAATGCAGTGACATGGTAAGAATAATTATCTCAGTGGAAACAAATTTATCTATCTGCTGTGGAGCCTCCTGTTCTTCTTACTCATGAGTTCATCCCACTCCATGTGCTGTCCGTGAGGCACTGGAAGGGTTCCTGAAAAGGGACATGTTGGCTGGCTCTGAAATATCCCCGTGTTCTCCACTTTTATTTGACATGCACATTTCTTGGCTTCTCCTTTCTTCAAGGCTCCTTTTCACTGAGCTAACAGTTTTTAACATGCCAATCTCTTATGCCCTATGCCATATGACTATGTAAAGAAAAACAAAACCCCAGGAACACTCCCCACCCCAGTACTGGGGACTGAACTCAGGACTGGAAACTTATTGAGTCTGGTGTGTTTCCACTGAGCTAAATCCCCAGCCCTTCTTTTTCTGGGAAAGTGCTGGAATTGAACTCAGGGCCTTGCGTGTGTGAAGCAAGCCATCTACTGCTGAAGTATAGCCTTGGGTCTATTTATTTTTCTTGGTACAAAACTTCAAGCTTCTTTAACTCCCTTTCCTCTAGAAAATTTAAGATAAAATTCCCAAATGGGGTTATTTTCTAACTTGCTACTATAGGTACAGTGAAAGAGCACAGTAGCCCTCTTCTACCCCAGCTGATGTACGAAAGGCCTGTCTGGTTGTCTTGTTGGGTCCTTCTATACAAAGACAATCATTTACTTTGCAAAATGCCATATGTTAACTGTAGCTTATGTTAACTATTGCTTTTAGTCTGTGTGACGTTCTTGAAGGAGAAAATGTGAACTGAATTTCATGCAGTTTATACACTTTTAGCTATTTGAGTATGTGCTTATGTCGAGATACATATCGATTTCGTCCAAGTGTACCCAGCATGCTTTTCCATTGATACCCTCGTTCGGTTACAAATGAGGACATGTCACTTCTTCAAGGGAAACTTTACAGTGGATCAAGATGAAAAATACCCAGACCAGTGAACTGTTGCAGTGGGTGAAAGTGAGCGAGTGGGGATTCTGTGGCTGGCTGCCCTGACAGAGTCAACAGGGCTCTTTATTTTTTAAATGCATAATGTCTATGGCTGAAGTGTACCATGCCGGTGAGGGAAAAGATTGCTGAGGGCAGACCTGGAACTTCTGAAGGAGGGAGGAGAACGTACAGCATGACATCTGCTAGTTCATGCTCTCTTGGGGAAGAGTTTGGAAGCCCCGAGTGGACATCAAGTCTTCAGCTGTCGTGGGGTTTGAGGCTCATCAGATGAACAAGAATGTCATTGTTCAGTCAGTTACAGGCACCAGACTGACTTCTGAAGTTTGAATCCTTTATATTTAAAATGAGAAAACAATCACATGGTCAGTTGCTTATTTTGCCTGAGGAAAGGGCCTAATCTCTGCCCCTCACAGGAGTGTCTTAAACAAGTAAGAGTCTGTTCTAATTTTCACTAAGTCTATGTGTTCGTTCTTACAGAAAGCTTAGTAATTTATGTTCATCCATTTTTGCGTTGGATCCTAGCTTTGCTTGTGAACAACTGTTAGTTTTTCTGTAGCAATCTAGTGTTTCTTAATCATTTAAAATTTATTTAGGCATTTTATAACTGTGGTGCTTTTGGTGACACTATGAAGAGTTCTGGATAGAGTATGATCAACTTAGGTGGCTGTTTTATAGATTCATGTAGCAAGCAGGGCATTGGGTTGTACAGGGGGTTACATGTACATTAGTTATGTTTCTGAGAATGGATTGACTTGTAGTTGTATCTTTCTTGTACCATTGATTTAGAAATTTTGATCTCTTTTAAAGGCCGTATGTGAGTTACTTATATTTAGAAGAAAATGTCAAATATATTTTCCCCATTACCTCAATACACAGTATTGGCATATGCTTTTCACTCTTTCCAATATATATCATCAGTTGCTGTAGCCATTAAGAATCATTTACTAATGTATTCTTCCAGCTATTGTATTTGAAAATATCAGACTTCATATCTAGTAAATAGTGATGTAGTTTGTAACTTCCACATTGAATTCTTGCTACTTTTAAAAAATTGTACTTTGTAAAGCATATGACCCACTTAAAAGTTAATAGTTACCTGGGATTTTAAAAAGTACTTCTTTATATCACAAAAAGATTTCTCTGCTTTGCTTAGGAGTGTATTTGTAGACAGTTTCCAGCTTAGTGACAGGTAAAGTTCTAAAAGTTTGTTGTCTGGAATAGATAACGTCATATAAACCATGTTATAGATAGTGATTTACTATAGATAATATTACTTAGAGTAGTAAAGTAGTTATAGTTAAATAATTAATTTCATTTTGAATTATTATTTTAATAATATTCTTCTGATAATTTTTTTATCAGAGGGGTTTCAATTTTCTTACCTCTAACAAAGCAACGACGACAAAAAAAAACCCTTTGAGGTGTAGTTTGGGAGGTGAGGAGGACTTTGTGTTTCTGGCTGTGGAAAGACACGGGGTATCTTGTCTGAAGTAGGGGAAATGGGTGACTCTGTGGTCCTGAACTAGACATAAGTGTCTGTTTACATATAATCATGCTTCCAACTAGATGTTGATGTATTTTAAGGGTGAAGATGGGCATTGTGTACCCCGAGGAGCCGAAGGGCGAAGAAACCCTGTGCTTGTCCTCATTCACCACACTGCAAGTGTTTGCATGGTAACTCTTTTACTAACTCCATCACTCCACCCCCACACTTTTACTCTTTGGTTTTTTTCTTTATTGAGTTTATTGGTGCATTTTAGGCATACATTGTGACCACATTCAGCACTGAGAATTTGTACCTACCCATGATGTATCTTGATTCTCATTTTTTCCCATTCCCCTGCCTTCCCTTCAACCTCCCACTGTCCCCATATACATAGTTTTGTTTCTGGTTTTTTCCTTTTACCATCAAATTTTTTTCTTTCCTTTCTTTCTTTTCCCCTCCTGCTCCTTCCTTTTTCCCTTTGAACATTTTATTCCTATTTTATAATACCATACATTCTGGACCACATTTACACCATCAGTTTCTCATACTAGAGAAACAATATGGTATTTACACATCTGTGGCCTATTTATTTCACTATTACTCTTGACTTTTCAATGGTAGTGCTTGTGAGAATATTCAAATTTCTCATACCAGAACAAATTTGAAATACATTATATATTAGGTCTTGTATGAGATAAAATGCCACACGCACACACACATACACACACACACACACACCCAAAATTAAACATTCCTAAATGTGTGAATAAGCAGGTGAAGATCAGCAGTTCATTATGGCTTAACTACATTATGTCTTGTAAAAGTATATGAAGAATATCATTTAAAAGTAAAAGTAGGTAAGAAAATAGAAAAATTACTTGATCACATAGAAAACACCATTTGAACTCAGGGATTTTGGATATTCATTCCATTTACCTCAAATCTGGCAAATGGCCATATAATACATAATCTCCAAAGGGAGAAAATATGAAAAAAAAAGAATCAGAATAGTGGGAAGAAATAAGGGGAAGGGTATTTAAAAGACTAAGATTTAAGTTAACAATTTGGGGAACTCAGTTTAGGGAGCTATGGATAAAATATTAAGAATTTAGTTTTCTAAATGTAGGGAAAGTGCTTGGCAATTCAAACCTTGTATTTTTCTTAACTTGGAGCATTTAAGAAAGAAAAGTGGAAACATTTGGCAACCTCAAAACTCAGCCGGCTCTATTCCTATCAAATAAAAAAATCTGATTTTTCATCATCTGAGCACAGAGTTGCGTTACACACAGAGCTATCCAGTGTATAAGGTGCAGTGGCAAGGAGCCAACAGTGAAATCAACTCATAAGCACCCTATAGAAAAGCCCTCAAATTAACTGCTGTGCTCCTGCCAGCTGTACTGCAGGGAACAAGAACTGCATAGTGTCTGTGGAGTGACTGGGTTGCTTCATGCAGCCTGATTGACTCTCTTCTTGCCTCTGTTCTCTTTGGCTGGCAGCTGACCACCATACTGTTTTGGTGAGAATAAGAGCGAAGTGAACACACCTACTTATACGCACCTTCTTCTTCTTCCTCTTCTTCCTTCCTCTTCCCCTTCCCCTTCTCCTTCTCCGAGAGAGGTCTTGCTTTGTAGTTGAGGCTGCCTCTGAGCTCACTATGTAGCCCAGGCAAGCACTGAACTCACCAATCCTCCTGTCTCTGCCTCCCAAGTGCTGGATGACAGGTGTGAGCCACCACGCCTGGCACTGTGGTGTGTGGTACTGATTGCTGGTGGGCATGAGTTGCCCTGCCCAATATTGTTGTAGGTGGTTACTGAGGATCGAACCAGGGACCTTGTGTTTGCTAGGCAGGCGCTGGAACCACTGAGCTAAATCTCCAGCCCACACCTTCTTCTTGTGTACTATCCTAATGCTAGCCCCCATCTACCTTCCAAAAGAAAGAGGAAGCTAAGTTTCTTCAAGCAAAATTAAGTTACTAGGTGGCACTTTGCTGCCCTTTTTTTGAGGGGGGAGCAGAGGGTTTGAGACAGGGTCTTGCTATGTAGTTAAGTTGGTTTTGAACTTATTGTGCAGTCCAGGATGGCTTTGAACTCCTAGCAGTCCTCCTGCCTCAGCCTCTTGAGTTTAGGGCCTATAGGTGTACATCACCGTGCTGGTTTGATATTCTATTAGTCTACAAATCTGTCAGATGTTTAGAAGAATCATTTACTTGGCCTTTTCCTCTTGAGTACCTGGATTTATTAGATGTCAAAAACTGACATTTTAGATTCTCCCAACCATATTAACCTTTCTTCATTTTAAATTGTTGTTTGCTTCATAATTCTAGAGCTGGAAAAGTTAGTAGGAAGCCGTTTAGTCTTTCTTTCCCTAGAATAAACTAACAAGTAGCTACTTCTGCCTTATAATCTTCTAAGTGAGATCTTCCATTGGGCACTAGATTGCTTCTGTTGCCAGATTCCATGAACGAGAGAGGCTTTGGATTGAATGCTGTTGGCTGTTTGTCCATTACAAGAAAGTGCATAGATTCAGATGCTATAGTGTCCATTCAATCAGGGGACTTGCAAACTCCTCTGATTGTAACTCAGAGGAAGAAATAAATTTATGTGCTGATTTTGTATGTCATGTCAGTGAATAAAATTTTTTCAATAACACTATTTGTTCTTTAAAGCATTTTTATTAGTTTGTAGTTTATACAGTTTACAGTACATGTACATGCTACAGGTTGGGGAGTGGTCACATGTACTTGCTACAGATTGTTTTTTTCTTCTTCTTTTAAATCCCTCCCCCTTTTTCCCTTCTTTCTGCTCCCTCCTCTTTCAGGTCCCCTACCCCATTTTTCATTCTTGTTGATATTATTAATCTTAGCTCATGTTATGGCATATAACATTAATTGAAGTGATTAGGTTCCTGAGCATGGCATATCTTTTATTCTACTTATTTTTCCTTTTCTCCTCTTCACTCATTCCTTTGTTCCTCTGGTCCACTTCCCTATCACAAGAAATCTATCCCCTTGTCCCTTATTATCCATTCTTTATCATTCCCTGTGTACTTTGTCTCAATCAAATGAGAGATATCATATGGTATTTAAATTTGCATGTCCGGTTTACTTCAACATTATATTTTCCAAGTGCATCCATTTTCCTAAAAAAATGCTCTTTGGTCATTCTTTAGAACTGAGTAGTTATTCCCTTATGTTTCTTTATCCAGTCACCTGTTGCTGAGTATATAGGCTGCTTCCAGGATTTGGCTACTATGAATTGTGCTGCTAGAAACATTGGTATGCATATATTACTGCAGTAAACAACATTTAATATGTGCAATATATTATTTTTCTTCTGTCTTCTGCTTTCACTTTCCCTCTCCTTCCCTCGTATTTTTTCTTTTTAAATAAAATGATGATTAATTCAGAAAATTTATTTTTATCACTCAATCCATAGTTTGAAAAAGATTGCATTAGAATATGTAGTTTTCTTTCTTTTTTTTTGTTTTTCTTAAAAATATCACAGTTCCCATTCTTTGACCTACTACTGTATTCCAGGAACTAAGTTTTCTCCACAGGATATTAATTACATTTCCTATTGAGAAAATCAGTAGGAAGATATATTTTGCATTCCACTACAAGCATATAATATATTAATATCATGTATTATTTTATTGTGCACAGGTGTTGGGTTAATTTATATAATATATGAGAAAGAGAGAAGGAAAGGGAATTGTTTTTCATTTAATCCTCTGATTATCCTGTAAGGTAGGAACTATTATGCTTATTTTTTTTGGTTGTGCCCATTTTTATAGCTGAGGCTCAAACTGGTGTACCAACTTTCCAAGCAATGCTTGAAGAAAAAAAAATGGTAGGACAAGAATACAAATTCAGAGTTGTTTTCATCAATGGTCATGCTTTTCCCTTAATCCTAATAATTTAAAAATTTGCATTTAAAAAATATCAAGTTGTTTGTGAATGTATATATCACCCAGAAAAACAGATTTGTTATGAGGATTGCTGAATAATATTATAAATTTAAGCACCTTGATAAAATAGTTTTCTTTCAACAAAAATAAAGGAAGGAAGAAAGAAGGAGTAAAAAAAGAAATCCTCTGGAGCTATGGAAAGAGAAACTGACTCCTCTATTTCAATCTTAGATAATTGAATATTGTAAGTCTTATATATGTGGAAAGAGAAATAGGTATATATAGAGTTAAATCTTCTACAGGCTAAGGTATTTTAGAAAGTCACAGGAACTCAAATATGAATGAAGACTACAACTTTCCATTCAATTTCTATAATAACTATGTTTTTTGAAGAGAAAATGGAGGAAAAAGTGACCATCTTCCTTGGTTTAGAAGGGCAACTTGTTTATCTGTATAATACATTAGAGAAGCTGTTTGAGATTGTTTTGACTATGCAGAAGCGTGACCACCAAAGTTCTTAACCAAGGTTTAGGGATATTGGATGACTGAAACTATGAGTACTATATTTGTGAAAGTAATTGATTTATATCACTTTTTCCAATGCTTCTGTGTAAAGGAAGTCATATTTTTGAAAGAAAATAATAGATGCAGTTGGCTTTTATAACTTCTTTTTTCCTCTTCCTAACTTCTGTCACATGTTTAGATTTAAGAATAGATGGCTTCTGTCTCCTTCTGTTTCCTTCCGCTGTTTCTAATGCTTCTTTTTTTCCTCCATCTTTTCCCTCCTCTTCATCTCTACTACTTTTCCCTCCAGTTGTCATCTTTTCTGCACTTGTTACAATCTCCATTGCACTCTCTGTTCTCTTATTAACAAGATAATTCTTACATCTTTTAAGATGCAGGGGGACCTTACTTTTGCTCCTTACAAGGATTATCTGGAAAATAATTTTCCTTCTGTTTTCTTCTGTTTTTTTTTTTTTGTCCTATATTCCAGGTACAGTTTTAGAGATGTTTTATTTCTGGAAAATGTTGGAATATTGCCTTCAATTCCGTATCTTCCCTTGAGTTGGTCTATGCTTATATGAGCATTGGAGAGAAAACCAAAGATTTCCTATCAGAATTAGTATTGATCCAGGCAGTTCTGACACACTAATTATACATAAACCTTCTTAAACATATTTTTATATACAGAGATAAGTATGTAATTTCTGTGTTTACTGCAGAGGAGATTTGAGAGCAGGCAAGTATCCTGGATTAAGGATCATGAAACTCAGTTGGAATTTAAAAAAATATTATATTGGTACATTTTATATACACATTACGATCACAATCAACGTTGAGAATTTGTACCAGTATAGGACAGGACTTAATTCTCATTTTTTTCCCATTTCAGGATTGGAATTCTAAGAGCAGCTTCCTTGAGGGAGCAAAGAGAAAACAGAATAGAGTGAACTTGAATTAGGTGCTAAAACAAAAATGTGCTTGGAGGAGCGGAGGAAGGTGGTGAGAAAATGTAGAAAGAACATAATCAGTTACAAGCAGTGACAGGAAGGTGCTGATGAAGGTCCCGAGTAGCTCTGTGGGTAGACAGGCTTGGTTTATGAGTGAGGATGTGAAAACATCCATAGAAACTGGCTGCGACCATGTTGGCAAACACACAAATCACAGGGTAATTTGAAGTGTGTTGCTAAGTGGAGTTACAGTATAAGAAATAAAGCCAATATATATTCAGATGGGAAATAAAGAAGAGTAATTATTAGTTGACTTACAGAGTTGGTAGATTCTCTAAGTTTTCTTGATTTATTGAATCCAAAGTAATGTATCTAATGTTACTGTGGTGTTACCTTGTTTGTATATTTTAATATGGATCTTTAGGTAGAATCTAATCCTGAACATTAAAATATATGGGTTCTACTCTTTTTGGGAGGTGGTGGTGTTGAGACAGGGTCATCCTTTGCAGCTCAGGTCAGCCTTGTACTCATGGTGATCACCCTGAGTCAGCCTCCTGAGTGCTGAAATTATAGGTGTGTGCCACCACTCCAGTTTGGATTTCACTCACGACTTAGGATTGTCCCTTGTATTAGAGTCATGTAATGCTATAAAAATATCATCTCCACAGAGAACTGTAGATTCCTGTGGCTTAAGTAGTTTTTATGATCGTGCAAATACAACAAAATTGTAAGTATGATCGCTAAGTGGATGTTAGCTTTCTTTGTTTTATTCTGTGACTTTGGATTTCAAATACAGTACAGTCATAATCAGTCTTCTTGTCACAAAGAAGAATTGTCACAGAGAAAGGGGGCACATTTCCTTCTCTTCTAAACCTAGGTAGACTTGTTTCCTACTCTTAACCACTCTTTTTTGTTTTTTTCTAAGACAGGGTCTCACTTTGTAGTTCAGGCTGGCCCTGGGCTCCCAGGGCAAGTCTCAAATTTAGCAATCCTCTTGCCTCTGCCTCCTGAATGCTGGAATTACAGGTGTGAGCTACCACACCTGGCATTGTGGTATGTGATACTAATTGCTGGTAGGTGTGAATCACCTTGCCCAGTATTGCTGTATGTGGATACTGGGAATTGAACTCAGGACCTTGCTCTTGCTAGGCAGATGCCAGAATCACTGAGCTAAATCTCTGGGCCAACCACTCTTAATTTGATTGTTGGTTCATTCAACTTCTTCCAACAAAGATACATACATTTCTTTTCTCTATTTTATATCTCTTATTAATTTCATCAAATTCAGGCAGAGTGGAAGCCAGTTGTACACAGTGTATCAGAATAATTTAACAATAATAACCTGCTTTAGGACATAGTTTCTGGGTGTATATATTTTCAGGTAATAGAGAGGTAAGGGAACTAACTTTTTTTTTTTTTTTTGAGACAGGGTCTCGCTTTGTAGTTCAGGCTGGCCCTGAGCTCACTATGTAGCACAGGCAAGCCTCGAACTCAGCAATCCTCCTGCCTCTGCCTCCCGAGTGCTGGGATGACAGGCATGAGCAACCACGCCCGGCATTGTGGTATGCGGTATTGATTGTTGGTGGGCGTGTCTCCATGCCCAGCATTATATGTGGTTACCGGGGATCGAACTCAGGACCTTGCACTTGCGAGGCAGGCGCCGGAACCACTGAGCTAACCCTCTGGCCCCCAAGGGAACTAACATTTATTGAGAATTTATATGTTATCTCATTTAATTATTACAACTCCATGAAGTAATTATTAGATTTAGATAAAGAAACTATTTGTTGTCAATAAACAACTCTAGTAAATGAGGAATATTGCCATATGTTCTTTTTTTAAAATTTAATTTATTGGTACATTCTATATACACATTATAATCACACCCAACATTGAGAATTTGTACCAGTATATGACATGACTTACTTCCCATTTTTTGCCTTCCCCTATCCATCCTATAACCCCATGCCCCTATATATACAAGCTTTGTTTCCTTTTGCTTTTTACCATGAATTTTTTTCATTCCCCTCATTACTTACCCCTAAGGCCCACTTCCCTTTGAATATTTACTATTTCAGTATCAATCATGCATTCTAGAACTCATTTACAACTTCACTTTTTCATACCAGAGGAATAATATGATATTTACACTTCTATGACCTATTTATTTCACTTAAGAGTATGTCCTTAAGGTACATCCATTTGAGTATAAATGATTCAAACAAATCATTCTTTATGGCAGAGTAACTCTCCATTTATAAAAATACCACGTCTTCTTTATCCAGTCTATAGTTGATGGCATTGGATGATTTAGCTGTCACAAACTGAGCTGCTATAACATGGGTGCACATATGTCACTGTGATATGAGTCTTGTAATTCTTTTGAGTATTATTTTAAAGGAAAACACTGTAAGGAAATGCCAACTTACCCCTACTGTTATCATGGGCTGAAGTGAGACATAGGTAGGAAAATTGTCAGAAAAGACTCATTTCTACTGGCTTTACTTCCACAGTGAATTTTTGGAATAATGCATTTAAAGAGGCAAATAATATTGTAATTAGCATTACTTTATTAGAAGCCTTCTTGCAAAAGACAGAGATTTATTTTTCTGTCAAGGCAGGAAAAGGAATCTTGGTAGAGATGCAAACATGAACTATTTTTAGCATGCTCATTTAATTTGATTCCTGGGAAATAGATCCTTTGAGGTCAAAGGGACTTTAATTTTTAAACATTCCAAAATAACTTACATTTTCATAGCTGCTTCTTTGTGCTGTCCCATTTCAAATATAGTCAATAACTACCAATTTTTACACAAAATACTGAAAAAATAGATAAGATGGCATGTTTTAACAATTGCATGGAACTCTGTCCTTCCTTGCCTTCCATGTTCCTTCGACTAGATCTGGTTGTGTTTCCCAGGCTGACCTCTGACTGCTGGGCTCATTATTCTCCTGCCTTAGCCTCTTGACTAGCTAGGAACACATTTTTTTTTAATTGAAAAATTTTGTAGATATTTTTGTCAAGTACCCAAAACTATGGTTAGTTTCTAACAGAGGCTAAATGATGCTACTGAGGTGAATGTGGAAGTAAGTACCATGTGGGCATTCACACCACTTCATTATTTTTGTTTTTCAATCAACAGACACTTATTGAGGGTTTACTATGTTACAAGTAGACCTAATTGATATTTAAATGTTAATAACACACTAAAGCCGGTTTAGGTAGCTTAATACTGTAATGTGGAGACATGAAAAAGAGATACTGTAACGTATTTGTCTTTAAATCAAGATATGAGTGGCTGGCAAGGTGGCTCATGCCTGCAACTGTAGCACTCGGGAGGGAGAGGCAGGAGGATTGCTGAGTTCGATGCTAACCTGGGCTATACAGTGAGCTCAGGGCCAGGCTGAACTACAAAACGAGACCCTGTCTAAAAAAAAAAAAAAGGTATGAGTGAAGGAACAAAGACATTTGTCCAGAATTGGGGATAGGCTTCATTGAACAGGTTACCATCTTACCTGCTTTATGTAAGAGGACTAGGTGCTTACTTGCAGGAGTCACAGAGATAGAATATGCTAAGATAGGGATATATATGTGCAAAAGTGCTGAGACATTATGAGTGTCTGGTGTGTTTTGGAAATTATAATAAGTTCTATATGATTGTCACAGGGCAGAGAAAATGTGGAAAAGGATTAGACTGAAAAATGTACTTGAGATTTTATGGTACAGTCGACTATTTCTAGATATGAACCTGGAAAATGTTTAATTTCAGCTCACTAACTTCAGTAAGATGTATCTTTTTCTAGGTTATTATCTGGCTTATTAGATCTCCATGAGATGCACTTTTAGGCACCTTAACTGGAACAGATGAAATATTAAATTTTTAAAATGATGAGATTGTACAGAGTGTGACACAGTTCGAAAGGAGTTTGGAGTAATGTGACACAAAAACTGCTGATTCCTTTGCCTTAAAGTAATCTTTGAGGTTTTTGAACTTCCCTATAAAGTCAATTAACTTGCTAGACAACTGGTAGATCAGTCAGAAGTTGTTAAATTGTAAGAAGTAGAGGCAGTGATTAAAGTTTTAATTTATATTTTTGAGAGAAAAAGATGAGTATCCAAAGTATGTGAGTGTATATCATCCCAATAGCATCAGAAAAGTGTCAGTTCACTGTAACTCAGAGTTTTTCACTCCTCGAGCTGTTTGTGATCTATACTCTTTAAGGCTCTGTTCCAGATTGAGGGTTCATTTTTATGTAAGGAGATGGTCCGGCTCTGTAGTATTTGTTGTCTATAATTTTGTCCTTTCCAGAGAAACACCTTCATCTCCAAACTTCATTTTAGAGAAATGATATAGTTCTTTCAATTTCAATTTGCTTGAACAGGTACCAGATTATAGAGAGCATGAGATGCTTTATAAGTCAAAAAGTTTTCCACCAAGTAATACCAGCAGTGAAAATTGTCAGAGAAACAACTAATTAATCTCTGCTCCTTTACAGCTGTTTAATGCAATGCATAACTAAAAGTCCTGTTAAATTAATTAATGATTTCAATTATGAACTTTTCTCCAAAATGTTATGATTCATATCAGGCTGATAATGCAGTGACCTGAGAGTGTGAAATCTGTGTTACTAAGAGAGTCGCCAGTTAATTGATTCACAAATTATTTAAAGTTTGTTGCCCCCAAGGGAGTGCTCAGTTTCATGACAGTCATTCCTTAAAGTGGACAACCTCCTTTTTCACCTTAAGGGTGTCTTCAGTTATTATCATGGTGGAATAGCAGCACGTGTCTGGAGCCATGAGTGGCCTCGACATTTGTGATTTATCATCTCTAGGTGAATGTGGGAAGCTTAAATCTATGCTAAAAGGAGAAATAAGTTAACTAAACAAGTTTCTCTTTTGTGGTAGTCTTTTCAGTGCTTTTAGTTTAGTAATTTAAAATAGCCTTCTAAATAACATCAGCTTTCTTTTTTCATATTTGCTGTATGTCAAGCATAGGTCACATTAAGAGACAACATCATCATATGTTCTTAAGAAATTATGAATGGGTAATAACACCATATAAATTGTTTTGAGAACTGAAGGCTGAAGTATTGGGTGGCAAAGGGAGCCGACTGAGCAAGGCACCGATTTCTTGTGGGCACTTTACGTCTTTGTAGTGCGTAGGAACAAGCTGAGTGTCATGGAGACTTGTTCCCAGTCTGGTTATATGACCTGAAACTTAGAAAATGAAGAATATGTCTGTACGAGGGGAAGGGAGGGAATCAGTGTCATCAGTATTTTATAATATATATCAACATTTTATTACTGTGATCACGCTGGAGTGGGGCTGATTTCAGAGAGGATGAAGTGTGAGCACCCTTTCTTGACTGCCCATGCCTAAAGGGAGCGGAAGGAAGGAGGCAGCAGGAAGTTCTCTGAACAGTGGCGTCATTAAGAGGGGGCTCCAGGCTCCCTTTAGTTCCACACGCATATTTGGGGTTCATCAATAGTTCACACATTGTCCACTGCTTTTAGGGTGGCGGGACAATATTTTTTTTTGTAGCTTCACTCCATGTTGATGAGCGGGATGAAAACATTTTTTATTTAATATCAAAAAACTGTTCTTTTTAAGAAATTCTCAGCTCTGAATGGGCAGAGAGGTAGTACGGGGTGTCGCGGTCACTTGCATTCTGGACACACACAGTATGTTTGCTAAAATTTTATTTGTTCTGTTTTACATCTTTCATTTTTTTTGACCCAAGGAAATTGCTCAGAGAAGACAAATAGGGAAACAGCATTATTAAAAATAAGTTTATCTTTGTTAAACTTGCTGCAGGGCAAAAAGAAATGGACTTGAAAAGGAAGTAAATTTATACTAATTTTTGCATTGTAGGAAATGTACTATTTTAGACACTGACTGACTGCTTATGTTTTCTAAAATTAAGGAGCCTATAATCTCAGCGCCATTAACAAGTGCTGTCATTCAGATACACAGTGTCTGGCTGATTTAAATAAAATGAAATGAAGATAGTTGTTTCTGGTCCCTTGGCTTCACTCATTGCCATAAACATATGCTCTGCGTCCCGCTTCTTTCCATCTTATTTATGACTTTAATTTGTTGTGTGGGCTGCGCTAGAAATTAAATTTAATATAATTCTCCAAGGGACCCTGTCATATAATAACATGGTAATTTCTGTGTATCCTTTTGAAAAATGAGGAAATTAATTCTTCCTGACATGTTCTAATTATTCCAGTGTGAACGGCAAATCCGTTTTTCCTAGCCCCTGAAGTGTTATAGGCAAATGGCTGGTGTTCAAAGCTGAGGTGCTAATGCTGACCAGCAGTGCGTTTAATTTGAAACATGAGCAGACACCTTTCAACACACCTTTGTAATATTGGAGTACTTTACAGAAATTAATTCACTACTTATTTGGCAGCTTAGCCTTGGGGTTATGTTTTTTATTCATCAATACTATAGTCATGTTGGCATAATGTTTCCTATTTCCTTCAGTACTTGGTGTATATGTATGGAACTGAAAATAGGCAGTGGTTACTTCAGCTCCGCGAAGGAAAGTGAATCCAGGCACTTTGGAAGCACCAGTTGTGTGCCAAATTGTGTTTAGACTTTATAAAGAGGCGGAGCAAGATCTTGAATATTGAACTTAATTATAGTCTATGGTTAGCAGCTTTAGCTGAAATTGCATAGTGTAGAAATTATTGGGACAGTCTTAATGTGAAAAGACAACTAGATACTGCTCTCCTGTTGTACATTTCAATGGTGGGAATCCCTGTTTTTACATGAGGAAATATACCATGAGCAGCCGGTTTGTGAGTTAAATTTACAGACCAGGAAACTCACAATCTGCGCTCTTCCAGGACTGAAGTAGCTACACCTTGGGAGATAAAGGATTGAAGCTATTTTGAACCTGTTTTCCATGTGTGACTTAACTATTCATTATCATTAATGGAAGGTCTAGTGATATTCTTTAGAGGGATTACAGAAAGAATTTGCTTTATCTGTGATCTTTATTGTAAAACTGGCTTTTATATACATTTCAGTAATCAAGTCAATCTTTTGTGTCAGTTCTAATACAGTTTCTTTGTTTTTGTGAGAGGTTGATAAATGCCATTGTGCATGGCCATTTTTTTGGTTACAATTAACAAGAAAATTGAATGTGTGAGATCCTACTTGAAACACAAAGTAGACATACAATTAAATTTAAAAGAAGTAGAATTGTGTTTGGAGTGACTATTCAATCAAGGCCCTGTTTATTGGTTTTGATATCTCCGTATAATATTCCTTTAAATGTTAACTTCATAGTATAAGTTGGAATAGTAGCATAATTATTCTGATGAATAGTTTTAACATTGCCCATAGTTTTCTGATGACCATTCAAATGCTAGGTACTTAATGTTATTCTCTCCGTCAATCTACTGTGAGCTCCTTTCAGATTTACATTCTCCAAGCTTTCCTTTGTAGAAGATATGGCAAAAGTGGAATTCTTTTGTTGGGAAACTGGGGAAAACACAACAATACCCTTCTTCCCAGTTAAATGCATGCCCCCCTTTACTGTTCTGGTTCAGACAAGGTTATTCTAAGATTAGTCCGGTGGCTTTGTGAGGGTGGGAGTTGGAAACTGGTATTGCCAAGCAAAGAGGGAACAAATACATCTCTTCTTACCCCTGTGGAGATGTTGAGTTGCTCAAGATTGTTGACTGTGGACTTCTCTTTGTTCCCCAAGAAAGGGAGGAAAATCTACCTACCTATTTGACTCTTCTTTTCCTTTCTCTCCCTGTGCTTTTTCTTTTTACTGTTTAACACCAAAGGTCAGAGACAGAGGTTACAGCAGATCCTGTTCTCTGAGGATTAGAACCTGATCTACCATTTATATGGGGCCTAATAAACAGTATAAAGTTTACTGCGAGTATTATTCAGAGAGGAATTCATAAGAAGTTGTTGGCTAGGTTAAAATAAGCTGCTCATATGTGCAATTTTGCATATACCTAGTTCCATTCTCTTTCTAGGAAAGAAACTGCAAACATTTTTATATGCTTCCATCTCAGGATGCTTCAATCAGTGTATCCAGCAAAATAAATGAAAAGAGGTAAATATCCACTAATTTTGCAATTTTGTCTTTTAAAATATTACTTAGGCTCAGTTTTTGATCATTTTGATTCTTAAAAGTCTTATAATTTCTAGTTAGATTTGATAACAGTATATTAAATGTATTTTATATTCTTGATTCAAAGCAACTTATACATCTGCTAAATTTTATTTTACATAGATAAGTTTGTTACATATATGTACATATATAAAATGTGTGCAAAAAATTATATATTTACAAAAGGCCTATACTTGATTTATGTTCCCTTGTTAAACTCACCAATACTTTATATCAGTATGTTTATTTCATAAATCAAACTCACTTATTTTTGGAAGCTTATCCAATTTTTTTTAAACTGGTGAATGGAGTTAAGCTCTTTCCTACACTTAGACATACTTTTACAACAGACACAATAAACACTTATTGAATGTATACCACATGCCAGGCGCTGTACTATTTTCTTCATCATAATTTTTTCATGTAAAACTAGAAACAAGGTCCTTGAAGCAGTTATTATTTTATGTATACTTTTCCCAATGTTGTGCTAAGAAACTGAACACAGATCAAATAATTTGCTCTAATTACATATTTTACAGGTATAGCAATAGCTATTGTAACATATTAGATGGTTAGCACAGTCCTGGTGCATAGTGAGCTTTCTTCGCGCGGTGCTGGTTGCTATCATTGTTCTTGTAGTAGAGCGCTTGTGGGTCCTTACTTTCATCAGCTATTTGTTGAATCTCTTTGTTAATATGATGTTGGAGGTTATTATGATGATGGAAAACTAAATTAGTTGGTGTTTAAACCTAGTTTATGAACTCAGGTACTTATAAGAGTTTTAATCTTTACACACACACACACACACATTTATGTTTTACCAATACTTCCAGCAAGTTCTTTTTTATGAAGTATATACAATGTCTTTGCTTCCATAAAGTCTACAGTCCTGTGGAGGTGGCTGTCAGGATTAAGGCCAATACATAATGACTATAATGCAAGGTAGAACAAGATTAATCATCTTTTATATTTTAAAATCAGTAAGCACCAAGTTTGTAAGACCCCTACATCCTAAAGTAAACCTATAGTCTTGATCAGATTTTAAGGTTGGCTCACAGGGCAAGTTTTGACTCCATGACTGATCATAGTTTAGATACAGAGTAAGGTAGGGTAACTTCATTCATATTTCATGCTACTTGTGCCGATATATGGAGATTTCAGACAGTTACCATAACAGCAAAGCAACATTTACTGATGGCTTCTTATGGGACAAGCACAAAGTTACTCTTCAGAGTGCATTTTCTCATTTAACCTTTTAAACAACTCAGAGAATCAAATATTGATAGTAACTTCATATTGCAAGTAACAAAACTCATTTTTTTTTGAGACAGGGTCTTGCTTTGTAGTTCAGGCTAGCTCTGAGCTCACTATGTAGCCCAGGCAAGCCTCGAACTCAGCAATCCTCCTGCCTCTGCCTCCCGAGTGCTGGGATCACAGGCATGAGCCACCACGCCCAGCACAAAATTGAATTTTAACATTAAATTCTTTACTATCTTAGCTTTTGATTACTGCAATAAATACTTTTTTTTGTTTGTTTTTTTGAGACAGGGTCTCTCCCTTTGTAGTTCAGGCTGGTCCTGAACTCACTATGTAACTCAGGCAAGCCTCAAACTCAGCAATCTTCCTGCCTCTGCCTCCCGAGTGCTGGGATTACAGGTTTGAGCCACCAACCCCAGAATTTGTGATATGTGATACTGATACTCATATCTGGTGTATGTGAGTCACCAAGCCCGGTATTGTATGTGGTTGCCGGGGATTGAACCAAGGACCTTGAGCTTGCTAGGCAGGCACCGGAACCACTGAGCTAAATCTCCAGCCCTACAACAATACATGTGATAAATCAACTTATAA
The DNA here is from genome assembly GCA_004025085.1 of Thryonomys swinderianus. NCBI lineage: Eukaryota > Metazoa > Chordata > Mammalia > Rodentia > Thryonomyidae > Thryonomys > Thryonomys swinderianus. The sequence continues at coordinate 42,533 of PVIC010005734.1, forward strand.
AAGGAAAAAGTTTAGTTTCTCTCATAGTTCTGGAGATTTCTCATGGGGAGTTGGCCCTGCTGCTTGGTTTGTGTAAGTGGAAAATGAGTTTTTATAGGTTTTAATGTGTGTGTGCATGTGCGTGCATGTGTGAGTGTGTGCATGTGTGTGTGAATGCTAGGCAAGCCCTTGACTACTAAACTACATCCCGAGCCCTTGTGCTTTTTAAGTCCTGGAGCAGAAATCAAGGAGCTTTCTAACACTTACAATAGAAGACTGCTAATACATGGTAGATTCTGAAATAATGTGTATTAATTAAATAAGCGGTTTTCATATTTGAATCTTGGATATAAAAGGAAATGTACTAAAGGTCTGGGACTCATGGCAGAAGAGTAGTTTGTTAAGGATTATTGGAAAATTACTATTGCCGAGCTCTTTTGGTCTGCATTTCTGTAGGCATGATTTGAGCACCACCTAGCTCGCTAGACAGCAGGGTAACCAACTGGTTTGGAGTGCAGTCTCGATGCCGCACCCTAATCTATTGAATTGGAATCTGTATTAAGATAAATTGCTTAGAAAATAAGAAAAATAACTTAGTAGAACAATTTAATTAAAAAGTACAAAATAAACCTAAAACTGGATTTCTTATTGAGAGTTTTTAACCACTGAATGCATCTAAAATAAACCTGATATAGAAAACTAACTTTTTTTTTTTTTTGAGATAGGGTCTTGCTTTGTAGTTCAGGCTGGCTCTGAGCTCACTACGTAGCCCAGGCAAACCTCAGACTCAGCAATCCTCCTGTCTCTGCCTCCCAAGTGCTGGGATGACAAGCGTGAGCCACCACGCCTGGAGAAAACTAACCTTTTTATTCATTTATTTTAAATTTAAAATTCTTCTGGGCTGAGGGTATATTCACAGGCTCTGGTTTCATACCCCTGCAGCAAACCACACAACTGCCACCACCAGCACCACCGACCTACTGAGGGTCATACTATGTGAATAGCTAATGTGTACATTGTTTTAGTATCATATACAAACTGTTGCTGAGTCCTTTGGCTTTGAAAGGCAATTCTGTAAATCTGTTTTGAGTACAGTTAAATTGCAATGTGCCTTTGAATTAAGAATTGGTGTTGTGGACCGGAGATTTAGCTCAGTGGTTCCAGCACCTGCCTCACAAGTGCAAGGTCCTGAGTTCGATCCTTGTAACCACATACAATGCTGGACGTGGTGGCTCATGCCTGTAATCCCAGCACTCGGGAGGCAGAGACAGGAGGATTGCTCAGTTTGAGGCTTGCCTGGGCTACATAGTGTGCTCAGAGTCAGCCTGAACTACACAGCGAGACACTGTCTAAAAAAAAAAAAAAGAATTCGTGTTCTGAACTCTGTTACAGACCTATTAAAATGGCGCTGATGCCCTTTCACTGTTCTTGTGTTCCTGGGTGGGGCCCAGATATTTGTCATCAGAGAAGTGCTGTGAAGGCTCACTATTCCTCCTCACCCATGCAGTGAAACACACTTTCGAGGGAGTAGGAGTGGAGGCCTGGGCAGCGCAGCGGCTGACCCGACGCTCTGCAGTGAGTGCTGGTTGGGTGTACAGAACACAGGAGTCCCCACAGGGCCTCATAGCCTCGTGTCTAACCAGGACATGATTGTACTTTTCCTCCTTTGTCCAACTTCACACCTTACTTGCCTTGGAGAACTGAAGGACGACCAGACTATTTGGTAATGTCTGGGTATGGGACCACTGGCATTTTTAAATAGTAAAAATACCATAATGCCAATACTGCCTTTTATAATCCAATAGAAAGTAAGAAATTGGGAATGTTATCTGTAATGAATATTTCACATAAAGTGTGAGACATAATAAGAGTTAAAATAATAGGAGGCTAAATTTGCTGCTTCATAGTTATTAAAAAGGTACATTAATTTTTATATGTTCTGTTTATCCATCAGTTTTCTTCCTTCACCTAGCTTACAAATATGAATATTTGATTTTTTAAAATTTGTATTTTCTTAACTATAATTTGACCTTAAATTCTCAAAGGGCATTAGGATTTTACCTGTGTAGTATGAAATGACTTAAAGTTTAAAATTCCTTCCAGCTGTATAAATTATTTATTTTGGACATCTATTTGACTTGTTTTATGAAAGTATAATCTTAGATATAGGGGTCAGTCTATGCCAGGAACTGGCATGTTTGAGACTGTGTGCATATGGGAGTGAGTAAGACAAAATCCCTGCTCTCAGTGAGTTTACATTTTAGTGGTAATGGTTGAGGGAGCTTTTAAAATATAAAAAAAGCAAGTAAATTATAGCCTGTCAGAAGATGATGAGTACTACGAAGAAACATCAAAAGGGGTAAAAAGGTAAGGAGTGCTGACATAGGAATTGCAATTTTATTGAATAAAATACAGTAAGACCTCACAGATAAGATAATATTTACATTAAGACAAAGGAAGAGGTAAAGGAGTGAATTATGTAGGTATCCAAGGGAAGATCATTCTAGGAAGAATGAGGGATTGTCCTGATGTGGAGGAATGAACCCAATGATTATAAGGAATAGTAATGAGCCCGTGCAGCTGTATGATGTACATGTTGAGGACACGGGCGACTTAACACTTGTAAGAACTTTGGCTTCATCCTGAGGAACTGTGAAGAAGAGATCAGAAAGGTGATACGATCTGATTTCTATTCTAAAAGGGTTTCCTCACCTATTGTGTTTAAACTACTTCGAAGAGAGTGGTTCAGAGATGTCCGTGTCTCTCTGGGCTGCTAAAACAGCACGCTAGAGAATGAATCACTCATAAACAACAGGATTTTTTTTTCTCACAGATGTGAAAGCTGGAAAGTCCAAAATCAAGAAATGGGCTGATGGGGGCCAGAGGGTTAGCTCAGTGGTTCCGGCACCTGCCTCGCAGGCGCAAGGTCCTGAGTTCGATCCCCGGTAACCACGTATAATGCTGGGCGTGGAGACTCACGCCCACCAGCAATCAACACCGCATACCACAATGCCGGATGTGGTGGCTCACGCCTGTAATCCCAGCACTCGGGAGGCAGAGACAGGAGGATTGCTGAGTTCACGGTGGCTTGCCTGGGCACCATAGTGAGCTCAGGGCCAGCCTGAACTACAAAGCGAGACCCTGTCGCAAAAAAAAAAAAAAAAAAAAAAAAAAAAAGAAATGGGCTGATGCTCTGTCTGGTGAGGACCTGCTTCCTCATACGGTAGCAGAACTGAGGGTGCCCAGCACAGAGGGTCCCCTCTAAGCCTCTTCTAGGGGCACCAATCCCATTTCTGAGAGCTCTACCTTGTGATCTAATTGCTTCCTCGGGCCACCTCTTAGAGAGAAAGAATTCAACAAATGAAATTTGAGGGAAAATAAACATTCAGATTGTAGCGCGAGGCTACTGTGGTAATCTAGGTAAAAAATGATGGAGTCTTAGGTGAATAAGTGGTACTGTTTCTGTCATTCTGAACAAATTGACATTCGTAAGTTCTGAGGAAGTCAGAATCATTTGGTAGGGCTGACTTCTGAAAGAATAGATAATAAGTACAAGTGCTGATATGGATAGAGATGCTCCCAAGTATTTTTTTTTTTTTTTTTTGGAGACAGGGTCTCGCTTTGTAGTTCAGGCCGGCTCTGAGCTCACTATGTAGCCCAGGCAAGCCTTGAACTTAGCAATCCTCCTGCGTCTGCCTCCTGAGTGTTGGGATTACAGGCGTGAGCCACCACGCCCGGCTGATCCCAAGTATTTTAAGCAGAGAAAAGATGTACAAAGGTCTGTGGTGGGACCACGTGTGTTGTGTTCTAAGAACTGGAAAATTGCCTGAGAGACCAAAGCTCAGAGAGCTCACATTTATATGTTAATTATTCAGGTATATTATTTATCTTTCATTTATAGTCTGAGGTAGTTCCAGTTGCTTCCATTTTATAGTTAAGGAAATTTAAGTGCATAGAAGTGTAGTAATCTACCCTGCGTGAGATGTGAGCAGAGTTTCTGTGTTTTTGTGTAGATTTCTTTCCCCCTCATCATAGTGAAAGTTCAGTGAAAGTACGACCTTATTTTGTTTGAAGCTATATTCTTAGGAACAAAAATAATGTTTAGCACATGGTAGATGCTCAGTAAATATTTACTGAATGAATGAATGAGATAATGAATTGGAATCAAGGTGTATCTAATGCCAAAGTCCATGTTCTTTATTACATCCTATATACTCTGATGTAAAGTAGAGCTATCAGGTTATTTCTTAGTGAATATTTTGATAAGGGGCCAAAGCTGGCCAGTGTAATCTAAGGCTGAAAGGGCGATTGAGCTTAGAAAAAATGGCTCAAAAATGTGCCATAAATTAGAATAAGAAAAAGAGGAGAAGTCAAAAGAAAAGGAATACATTTTCTATGCATTAGAAAAAGTCAAAAGAAGAAAAGCTGAGTGTCTAGTTTCCACAATAGCTTTTGCTAGAATTTAGGGCTGCAATTTTTAAATTTGCTTCTTCGCAGCTGCCTGTTGCTTTGCTTTAAAGCAGTCTGTTTCTTCGGAAGCACAACATAATCAATGTGTACTATATAATTTTTCTCTCTGGCCCCTGTTAATTATTTTACTCAGCAGGCCCCTCTCTCCCAACATGTTTCCTCATTAGGTCATCTCAGATAATGCACATACAGAACATCCCTTCACTTCTTGGCTCTGAGTTAGTAGTTCAGGGGTGTAATTCTACAGCAATCCATCCACAGATATTTCTCTCTGTCATAGAAATTTGCATGTATTATTCTTAGAAGTCTAGGCCTAGTCTTTCTGTTTTTTCATCTTACCCTGGTTTGTGTTCTCTCAGCATTTTCTTCTCCCTTTTATTTCAGAGGGAGAAGTGTCCATCTTTTCATATGGTCACTTGTGCCTCTCTGTTTCCAGCCCCTCTAGAGAAGCTCTCCTGTCTTTTTCATACCTTTGGAGACTCAGGTTCTAATTTCAGTTCTGCCTTTCCCTACCTTTGAGATTTTGAACAAATTACTTTTTAAGCCTCAGTTTCTTTTTTTTTTTTTTTTTTTTGCTTTTTTGAGACAGGGTCTTGCTTTGTAGTTCAGGCTGGCCCTGAGCTCACTATGGTGCCCAGGCAAGCCGCCACGAACTCAGCAATCCTCCTGTCTCTGCCTCCCGAGTGCTGGGATGACAGGCGTGAGCCACCACGTCCGGCATTGTGGTATGCGGTGTTGATTGTTGGTGGGCGTGTCTCCATGCCCAGCATTCTATGTGGTTACCAGGGATCGAACTCAGGACCTTGCACTTGCGAGGCAGGCGCCGGAACCACTGAGCTAACCCTCCGGCCCAAGCCTCAGTTTCTTATCTTAAAATACCATTCATCCTGCTCATGTTGTAAGTTTGCAGTGAGTCATTTAAAATAGTGTATGAGATGATAGTTTATAAGCTGAAAAACCTATTGAAATTACAATTTATGTGCACAAATAGTTCCAATTTCTTATTACCAGATTTTCTCAACTTTGCTAATCCTTGAAATATTCTTCCTTTCTTCTTTCTCTTACTGTCAGAACTGGTTAGTATTCTTTATTTTTCTATCGACATTATTTTACCCCTCAATCTATTGGGATCTAGCTTCCATTTGGTTCTGTATAATTCTAATCTACAGCTTTCAAGATTACTTGCAATTGCCTGATTCTATATTCAATGTTTTTTTCTTGGCTTTTGTCCTTCTTGCTCCTAGAAGTTAATATTGTCGACTAAAAATGACTCAGCACAGTACTTAACATGAGGCAAATATTCAAACAAACTTTGATAAGTGAATGCTTTTCTTACCCACCCCCCCATTACCCCAATACATGAATTTCCAACTTTGGCCCTTTTTCTGCTGTTTCTTTATTCCCTCTTGGAGAATAATGCCTTTTAACATTGAAGAAATGGATCCTACATCTACTTTCCATCTCTGTCGTGAGCTTTAGTTCTTCCTGTTTAATTCTTTCTACGTGCTTATACCAGGTGTTGCCACTTCCAATCTAACAAGTCACTATCCTTTGCCCTAACTCAATCTTTCTTTCAGGGATTTTGTGTTTTTCACAATGAGACAGGTTCTCAGTCCCCTAGATTTGAAACTTATCTCTTCTTTCTTTGTTACTACATTGGTCATTCCTTTTTCAAGTGTCCAATCAGTGTTCATTACAAATAAAGCAACATTTTAAATGTCAGAAAACATAAGTGCAACAAAACTGAAAAAATTCTACCAAGCATCTTCTTTTCTAGTCGTTTGGGTTGATTCATCCACGTATGAGTGATGAGGCTGGTCTTCTGTCCAAGGTTGTCAGGGATGGCTTCACTGACACAGATATATTTGATCAGAAAGTTGAATGAGGAGAAAACCATACAAATTACTAAGGGGAGAGATTTCAGGCAAAGTGAGAGATACACAGAAGGGACTTCAAGTGAGAGATACATGACTCTTCAAAGGAAAGTTGGTACTAATGGTGTGATTAGAATATAGTGAGTGGGTAGAGGAAAATCAGATATGTAATATCAGGATGATAACTGGTGGCCAGACAAATGATAACTGCAGAGATCATGATGAAAAATTTGATTTTTATTCTAAGCCAGGCAGGAAGTCACTGGAGTATTTAAGTGAGAAACAAGATGTGATTTACAAGCAGGAATATCAGCTAGGAAACTCATACTAACATGCTTAAGTAAAATGTTATAGCTTGGGCTATAGCAGTAGCAATACAAAACAACATATATTATGGAAATATAAATTCAAAACAAGTGCTTTTTGAGATAGATATGGTTCCTGGTCTGTGGTGAACTAGCAAACTTTTTCCTCCTAGTACCTTTTTCTTAGATGGTAAGAGCCCTGTGCCAGGGAACGTGCTTTAGTTAGCAGTGCTGGCTAGTTTGCAGCCTGCTCGCCCACTTTAGCCACACATTTGTGAAGTCAGTACACAGTACCATGTATACTGCCATGCTGGACAGGAGTGAAGACAGTGAGAAGTCATGCCTCAGATTTTTTTTTCCTTATTACTCACTTGTAATTGATCTTTCCAGTTAGATTTTTTTTTTCAGACAGGGTCTCTCTTTGTAGTCCAGGGTGGCCCTGAGATCACTATGTAACCTAGGTAAGCCTTGAACTCAGCAATCCACCTGTCTCTGCCTCCCAAGTGCCTGGATTACAGGCGTGAGCCACCACACCCAGCATTGTGGTATGTGGTATTGATTGCTGGTGGGCATGAGTCACCACACCCAGCATTGTTGTATGTGGTCACCGGGGATCGAACTCAGGACCTTGCGCTTGCGAGGCAGGCACCAGCACCACTGAGCTAATTCTCTAGCCCCCCTTCTTTTTTGGGACAGGGTCTCATTTTTTAGTTCAGTCTGGCCCTGAGTTTACGATGTAGCTCAGGGTAGCCTTGAACTCACAGAAATCCTCCTGCCTCTGCCTTCTGAGTGCTGGGATTACGGGTATGAGCCACTACACCCAGCATTATGGTGTGTGGTACTGATTAATGGTGGGCAGGAGTCACCACACCTGGCATTGTGGTATGTGGTTGCCAGGGATTGGATTTGGGACCTTGTGCTTGCAAGGCAGGTGGCAGAACCATTGAGCCAAATCCCCAGCCCTCCAGTTAGATTTTTTATTGGTACATTTTATTGGTACATTATATCGACACATCACAATTGCACTCCACATTGAGAATTTGTACCAGTATATGACACAACTTAATTCTTATTTTCCCCCTCCCCTGCCCACCTTACCTCCCTTCCATCCCTATATACACAAGCATTGTTTCCTTTTTTGTAACATCAACTTTTTCTTTTTCATTATTTACCCCTAAGCCCCATTACCCTTTGAATATTTACTATTTCAAAATATCAATCATGCATTCTAGAACACATTTATAACTTCATATCAGAGAAAATATATGATATTGAATTCTTTGTTGGCACATTTTATAGACAGCTCACAATCACACTCAACACTGGGTAATTTGTATTAGTATATGACACAAGTTAATTCTCATTTTTACCTGTATTCCTACTGACCCCACAACCCCTACCCCCTATATACATGTGCTTTCTTTTTCTTTTTAAATCATATTTATTCTTGCCCCTTGTTATTTTCCCTTACCACTTTCCCTTTGAATATTTCCTATTTCATAAAATTATCATACATTCTAGAACTCATTCACATCTACAGGTTCTGAACCAGAGAAAAGATATGGTATTTATGTATCTGTGACCTATTTATTTCACTTATTAGTGTGTCCTCAAGGCATGTTCATTTGTGCATAAATGACTCAAACCAGTTGTTCTTTATGGCAAAGTAATACTCCATTTTATATTAAAAAAACACAAACTAAAAAGCACATCTTCTTTATCCAGTCTCCAGTTGATGGACATCTGGGCTGTTTCCAAGACTGAGCTATCACAAACTGAGCTGCTATGAACGTGGGTGCACATACGTCTTTATGATATGATTCTTTTAATTCTTTTGAGTATATTCCTATCAGGGGAATAGCAGGGTCAAATGGGACCTCTAATCCTAGTTTTCTGAGGAATCTCCACAATAGTTGCACAAGTCTACAATTCCACCATCAGTGGAGAAAGATTCCTTTCTCCTTGCTGCCTCGCCAGCATTTATTGCTGGTTAATTTTGCAATAGCAGCCATTCTTTGCCCTCCAGTTAGATTTTCAAGGCCACTGAGGATAAAAAGTAGATCTTATTCTTTGTTTCAGTAGTACCTGATATGGTATTCTGTTTATTATTTGTTAATGGCACCAATAATGAAACTGTTTTATGCTCAACTGCACAGATCATTGTATTAAAGTTTGTATAGTCTAAAATGAGTTGGTATTTCAATAAAAACAAATTATGATGGCTTATTTACATTGTTGTTATATGAACTGTCCAATGTAAAGATCATTGATGTGACATATAAATTCAAAGTGGGTTTTTGTATCAAGTGGTATTAGTTGTCTTCTGAGCAGCCAGTTATTTCAGTGTACTTGGATTTGTTTAATGTTTGATATCAATTGTAAAGAAAATGATAAAATACTTTATTTTTAATATGTACTTATTAAAATAACCCTGATATATCTTCTGATGACATGGTATAGGGGATGAGGCAAGTTTTTAGATTGCTGCCAAGACCTACATAGCAGCAACATGGAAGTACTTTAGTCAGTTTCACTAGAAGTTTGAAATCCACTATATTAGAGACACGTGCAGAAGCTGTGTTAATTGCTAGCTTATTTTCCATATGGTTCTGTTTTAATGAAGCATATTCGATGCAGATGGTTGGAAAGTAAGTTGGGCAGTGTCTAAACTGGCTCTAATTCCTACAGTGCTTCTACACTACTTCTTAACAGCGTTGTTGTCAATATTCTTCATTCACAGCTTTGGTCAAAGTTCAAATGTAGCCTAACTGGAAATTTCTTCTTTAAATCTGGTCTCTGGAAAGAAAAAGAACAATCATATTGATCTTGATTCCAAGTCAAAACTATAGTCTTCCTTCCTTCCTTCCTTCCTTCCTTCCTTCCTTCCTTCCTTCCTTCCTTCCTTCCTTCCTTCCTTCCTTCCTTCCTTCCTTCCTCTCTCTCTCTTTCTTCTTCTTCTTCTTCTTCTTCTTCTTCTTCTTCTTCTTCTTCTTCTTCTTCTTCTTCTTCTTCTTCTTCTTCTTCTTCTTCTTCTTCTTCTTCTTCTTCTTCTTCTTCTTCTTCTTCTTCTTCGTTTGGATTGTTGATGTCTATCATTACTATGGCTTTTTTCAACGTTTACTTAAGGCAGTGGGCATTTTGAAGGGTCAGAAATAGGATTTGAAATGGCATTGACACATGCTGAAGTTAATTTTGATCACATGACAATATAGTACTTCAAGGATATGAAATGGAACAGTTTAGATTGTTAATGACTGTCTCTTGTTTGTATAGGTTCTATATTTTATGCAATAAAATTAGACTTATGAGCTGCTAATATCAAGGGAGAAATGAAATCAAGGATAAATTGCCTAACAATACCACAAAACCTTTTCATTTCTTTCCTTCTATGAGGCTGGAATATCAATACATAGTCCTCATGTTTGTATTAAACCTTTAGACAGTTCAGATATGTTATCTTGCTTAACAATGATATGCTGATTTCCTCTGAGCATTTTATTTTGGTGTTTGTAACTAAATATGAACTGTTGTCTCTATGTTTGTTTAGGAAGACAGATAATGTCCTTGTTAGACTTGAAGTTGAGTTCTGCAGAGCAGAAGGAGACATAGTTCAATGAGTTTGTATCAATTTTGCCATTTTTTCTCACATTGTCACTAAAATATTCTCTTTGTTATCTGAAGAAGACATCTGAGCACTAGCCTGGCTCTCTGCTCTCTGGACCTGATTGTGTGAAAAGTCTTGGTTAAATCTGTTAGGCCTTGGAGACCATGAATCTGCTAAGTGCTACTGAGCTTCAAAGACACAGTGTCCTTAGTCTGTTTTGTCTCTCTGATGTATGAACGCTTTCTGTAAATAACCCTGGTATGGGATGAGATAAGCTGAAGAATATTGTATTCTAAGCAGCAAGTAACCCAGTGGATTAATTGCCTTTTAATGGGAAATAGAATGTTCTCATATTCTAGAGAGGTTGAAAAATGCAATGCAAGACTTGATTTCCCTCTCAAATAGTTATTTTGATACAAAAAGTCCTAATAATAAAGAGAAGCCCCCACTTTGTTTTAAAAAAAGAAAAACTAGAGCACATTCTAGAATGCATGATCAATATTATGCAAGAGTAAATATTCAAAGGGAAGTGGGGTTTAGGGATAAATAAGGAGGGAAAAAATTAATGGTAAAAAAACGAAATAAGCTGAGGGTGGGTTGTAGGGTGGGTAGGGGAAGGGGAAAAATGAGAATTAATGTCATATACTGGTACAAATTCTCAGTGTGGAGTGTAATTGTTATCTGTATATATAATGTACTAATAAATTAAATTAGAAAACTAGTTCATGAAAAATCTTCTAGAATCACGTTCTTGTCTATTATATGCCCCTTCTCCCCAGTTGTCTTTTCTAGAGGTGGTTAGCAGACTGTTCTGCCCAGATTTGTGTGGATGTGTTTGGGGAGTTGTATTGAACACACTCTTTTGCTGTAGAAACTAGTCATCTTTAAATGTCAGCTACAGTGTTGAAATTTTATGAGAATGGAAAGGAATACACATTTTCAGTTATTTTAGTTTTTCCTTTGGAAAATGTAGTCTGCTGCTGTTGTCTCAGAGTTGGATGGGTTTACAGAAATTTTTTAAAATACTCATGGAAAGCAAATACAATCCACAATTAGACAAGAAAAGAAATTATCTTTCTTTTAAAAATCTTAATAATTATAGCACATCAATCTTAGTCATTTTTTGACCTTTCCTTCAATTTATATTCACTCTAGAGAATTTTTTTATTCTTTTGTCTTGTTTGTTTTATTTCAAGCATGATTTACCTTTTCACTGGAGCAAGAGTTTAAAAAGGTCAGAGTAGGAAGAGAACAATCACTATTGAGACAAGTGTCAATTAGCTGTGTATTATTCAAGATGCAATATATTTCCCAATTAATGTTTAAAACAGAACAGTGGAATTACTTTTGAGTTTGATTTACTTTGAGGAATCCTGGGAAAAAATTTAAAGATCCACTCTGTTTCTTTACCCATTCTTATGTAGGAATTTATTTTTTAATCAAAGAGAATAGCTGCTTGGAATATCACCTTACTTTGTAGAAAAACACCACATACCAGGTGCCCTATGTTGAACTGGGCAAGTAGAGATCGGCTATTGTCACGGTGCTAATAGTACTTGTAGGAAAGCCTCCGGAAATGGGATTTAAAGGACCAGGTTGCCCAAAACAGTACTTTAGGGCATGACAAATCCAGCTACAGTATTTTCATGTTATTGTGCAGACATCAAATATTTTAATTTTTTTTCTGGAGAAATAATGCTCTTATTTTAGAGATAAAACAAGATATTTATTTAAGTTTTGAGTTCTTAAAGTTGATATTTAGATTTCCTCACTCTCATTTTCAAGTTTAATTCTTGAACTGTATCTCTTTTGGTCTTGATTTTGTTTTCAGAGAAATAGCAGAGCTAAGCTTTTCATTTAATTGTAATAAAATACTGCCCTAAAGAAGAAAGAAATATGTTTTTTTTACTGGTTTATATGGAAAGGCATATAACTGTAATAATATTTTAACTATAGTTTGTATAGACCATACTCATTTAAACTCTATGCAAATCTTTGTTACTTCAGGGCAAACAAGCTACAAAACCATAATGTGTAGTGTAGTGAGCACACACCATAAATTTGATAATCATACTTGTGAATTCATCATATTTTATATACGAGATCGCCATAGCATTATGAATAGTAATGTGCAAATGATGTGAAAAGAATGTCGCCACACTCTTGAATGTGTAGTGATTTTAATCCTACTGTATTATTACATTCTGTGCTAAGTTGCACTGATTGATAAGTGAAGATATTAAAATAGCAGAAATTTTGCATTGGTTTTAATGCATGGAGTTTCTATAATTCCCAATGAATCTGGAATGTTAATATAAATACTTCTTTGGTGGGAGGGCAGGAAGCATGCTGCCAGACTACACATGTTATGCAGGCATGCCTGCCTTTACTGTTTAGAGAAATAGGAGTGGGAGTCTGTCTTAAGTGAAAGTGAAAAAAGGCATTTGTTTAGCTGCATGGCAACACAAATATTTCACTTAGAGAGGACTGACAATGCATCTCATTATGTGAGCGGGTGCCAGCTTGTAAAAATTTCTGTTTAACTTTTCCATAGTAGCTGAAGGTGCTTGTGCTTAACCATTTGAAACCTGGCATTCAGGTCCCACTTGCCTCCTGATTTTTTTGGTCTACTGTTGATTTTTTCCCCCCAATTCCTTCAGAAATAGATGAGAAAGTTAAGGATAGATACCTGGTGCAGTGGCTGCTACTAGGAATAAATGGGGAAGTCTGCCAGAGTGAAGTCGGCCTCAGGCTAGACATGTGTCACTTCTTCCCCTTTCTCTTATTCCTGGGCACTTTTCTGAAGGCTAATTGTTAGGCTCTGCCCTAGCAGCAGGGACATTCAATAGTACTTGTTTTACATCGACCCTTACCTTGTGCTGTTACTCATTGCCTGAGGAGTCGTCTCAGGTTCTTAAGATAAAAACATTTTACTTTAAAATTTCCGCTTTTTTCGGGATGCATTTGAACCTAGGCATTTTTCTTCTTTGAGGTGTTAAAAAGTATGAGAAATGAACTAAGGGTGAATAACCACATCACTTGATCACACTGATCTGTTGTATCGATTTTGGTCTAAAAAAGATTAAAAAATACTTTCTCATTCAGTAGTGTTATAGATCAAGATCTTTATGTTCTTATTGTGATTCCTGCCTTGTGATGTTAATTTTAGTAGCTCTAGTGAGACTTTAAAGTTTGTACATAGGGAGGACAAAATACATTGCCTTTGACTGCAATGTACAAAAGAAAGATTCTCAGTATTCACAAACTTAGAATGATGTGCTGGTTATAGAAGAAGAGAAATAATTTCTAATAGATAGAGCACTTTTAAACTAATACACCAAGAGAGTTGAGGAAGGATCTTTCTGCATGAAGAAATTAAAAATAAATTCAGTTGTTCCCTTTTTTTTGGTACTAATATCTGCATTAGATTTAAGAGATTCTGTTTCATATGAATATATTTACATTTCTTTATAAAAGTAGTTGGGGCATTTAACATTTAAAAAATAAATGATGCATCCAAATATGAGAATTAGGGGTCTTTCCCTAAATTAAATTGTTGTAAATTTGTGTTAAAGTGTTTTTCTTTTCTTCTTCTACTATATTCTTCTTCTTATTAATATTCTCTCTCTCCTCTCTCTGCTTTCTCCTCTCCCCTCTGTCTTTCTCTATCTTTGTTGTTGTAGTGTGTGTGTGTGTGTGTATGTGTGTGCGCACGCGTGCACGTGCATATCATGTTGGTCATCTTGGAAGATACAATACTTTGAAATCTGAAGTCTGGCACTGTCAGGCAGGATTCTGAACTCTGTGGGGTGAGGGGAGGTTGTAAGTGCTGCCAGCTATCTCTCTGACCTCTTTACCTCTACCACCTCAAGAGCAGTTGTGGATTTTTGTTGAATTAGTCATGTTCTAGCACTGTG
>PVIC010005735.1:0-17494 GCA_004025085.1 Thryonomys swinderianus
AGGAGGCAGAGGCAGGAGGATTGCTGAGTTTGAGGCTTGCGTGGGCTACATAGTGAGCTCAGGGTCAGCCTGAACTACAAGGCGAGACCCTGTCTCAAAAAAACTAAACTAAAAACTAAAAAAAAAGTATTCCTCAGTGCTGGGCATGGTGGCTCACACCTGTAATCCCAGCACTCGGGAGGCAGAGACAGGAGGATTGCTGAGTTTGAGGCTTGCCTGGGCTACATAGTGAGCTCAGGGCCAGCCTGAACTACAGAGCGAGACCCTGTCTCAAAAAAAAAAAAAAAAGTATTCCTCAAATTTAAAGAAAAAACACATTTTAATATATTTTTACAGGAACTTCACTTACTCTCCTGATCCAATAGAAATTAGGAATTCTAAGAGGTGCAAGTTCATGATTGGGCTAGAGATTTACCTCAAGAGGTATCATGTCTATCTTGGAAGTACAAGCACCAGAGTTCAGTCTTCGGTATGGCCTCACAAAATGAAAGTTGATGATCAAATGAAGTTTAGGAGTTAACATTAATATCTGTTGCTATCACTGATTCATATATGTGAAACTAGCAAATATATATTAATTTGATTTTTTATCAAAATGCTAATTTTTAACATTCATGAATAAAATTTCCATTTCTCAAACATTTTTAAGAGTATGATAAACAGAAATAAAATACAGGTTAACACATTAAAGTTGGCAAAGCTGACTGCATGTATTCAGAAAAATCCACTTATCAAGGAATAACAATAGTTATCTAAACTAGAAATTTGTGAAAGATATAAAGAAAACTTATTTTCCATAAAATTTAAAAAATTCCATAAAATAGTATAATTTTTAAAAATTTAATATACCAACCAGCTAGATATATTAAAGGAAATTCTTTCAGATATTTCTGGTAGGAAATTCAGGTATTTCTGGTAGGAAATTTCTGGTACCAATCTGCAGAGAAGCAGCCCATTCATGAGGTTTTAGCTTGGGATACCACTCTGACCTTGGAAGCACAAGGGCCCAAATTTGATCCCTGGTACTGCAAACAAAAGAAGTAGCCCATTCAAAAAATGATGGAGGAAACTAGACACAGTGCTGCACGCTGGTCATCCCAGCAATCAAGAGACTGAGGCAGCAGTGTCTCATGGACCAGCCTAGACTACATAGAAGGACTCTGTCTGAATAAATAAATGACAGAGGAAATGTTCATTTTTGTGGAACGATGTCCAATGAAAGACAATATAAAACAGAAGACCAAAAGCCTTACCCAACTAAAGCAAGAAACAACAGTTTTGTATTGTCAGTATCTGCTCAGCACAGGCTCTCAGGTGGCCAGCAGGAGCAGAAAGAAAAAGATTAGTCTAAACACTGAGGCTTGACATGCTTTTACTGAGGTTCATTAGCTGAGGGACAGTACTGAAGGCTACCACCCACCCCAGGTGTCCTCTAAAATCAATCCTACATCAAAGAGCTTCCTTAATGAAAATTTATTTTGGGGACAAAATAAAATACAACTCCTATCAAAACCCAAAGCAAAAATAAAAAAATACTATCACAGCAAGCTTCAAAACCTCTTTTTTTTTTTTTTAGAGAGAGACAGGGTATCGCTTTGTAGTTGAGGCTAGCCCTGAGCTCACTACATAGCCCAGGCAAGCCTCAAACTCAGCAATCCCCCTACCTCTGCCTTCTGAGTGCTGGGATTACCGGAGTGAGCCACCATACCTGGCCTCAACATTTTTTTTAAAACCTCATTATTGACTATGCTCCCAATATATTCCTTCAATTACCACCTTGCCATCATTAAACACCAAAAAATGAAATGGAAATCCATCTCCAAGGATCCTCCTGTAGCAATACTGCATAACTAAACTGTTATCATCTACTTCTACAAAGTTACAAAATATCTTCAATCTGGGATTGTTGACAAACAATTGTAATCTCACTTGAGGCACAAGAATTACAACTTAAAGCGCAACCTGAGCAATTTAGTGATTTAGCCAGACCCTGTTTCAAAATTTAAAACAAACAAACAAAAAACTGAGGATTCTGAGAATGTATCTCAGTGGTTGAGTATCCCTTAGTTTGGTCCATAGTACTACAAAAAAACAAAGTAACAACAACAAAAAAATCCACATTCAGAGGGCTAGGGAATCATTACAAATATTGCTGCTTTCCCTCTTTGGAGTAGTTCAAAATCCTGAGACAAACAGCCAAATTACATCTATTTCTATTCCCCCGCTGAAGAATATACCAAAAGATCTTCAGCTAAAACCTTGATTCCCTGAACTCTACACTAATATAGTTTAACAACTAAAAAAATACATATACATTAAAAATCATACAGGGCCAGAGATTTTAGGACAGTAGTTCCAGGACCTGCCTAGCAAGTGCAAGATCTCTGGTTCAATCCCTAGTAACCACATACAACAATACTGGGCGTGGTGACTCACACCCACCAGCAGTCAGTACGCATACCACAGTGCTGGTTGTGGTGGTTCAAGCCTGTAATCCCAGCTCTCAGGAGGCAGAGGCAGGAGGATTGCTGAGTTTGAGGCTTGCCTGGGCTACACAGTGAGCTCAGGGCCAGCCTGAACTACAAAGTGAGACCCTATCTCAAAAAACAAAAACAAAAACAAAGCTATAGACAGTTCAGAAAATACTTAAGAAATTAACAGTTTATAAATAAAGTGAAAACTTTAGGTTGGAAACAGGAAACTAAAACAGTCTCATAGTTTGAAAAGACCTTGTAAAATGTGATACAAAAGTGTTACGGTTCGTGTATAAAATGTTTCCCAAAGCCTATTGTGCTTTCAGCTGGGGCTTTGGGGGGGGGCTGGATTTTCAGTGTATGAATATGGATTAAAGGTGTGATAACTAAATTAGTTCACTGATTGGTTTAACATAGTTCTGAGTGTGGATAATAGGAAAGCTCACCCTGCATGTGAATGGCTTCAGCAAAAGGCTTGTAGCCTGGATAAAATAAAATGGAAAGGAAGGCTCACTGTTATGGCTGCCTCCTGCCTGCCCTTCCTTGGAGACAGCCATCTATGGACTGAAATCTCTACAACTGTGAACTAAAATAAACCTTTCCTTCTTTAACTTTGGGTGTCAGGTATTTTGAGTCACAACAGGAAAGGTAAAGAAGACAAAGGGTGAATGTCTTAAATGTCTTATGAAACTCTCTTCTGTCTGAGTTACACGTGGGTAATTTTCAAGCCAGTTCACTTTGCTCTTTACTTCATTAAGTACATGGATAACAGCAGAAGTCTGTTCTGAGTACACGAAGAACTACTGAATATTTGTAGTCTTTTTAATTGTCCAATGATGTCATCCAGCACCTCCTGCAAGGTCTTTGTTTTCTTAAACACCTTTTACAACTTTGCATTGCAATTCATTCCTTAGTTCCAATGTATCCTGTTTGATAATTCACTCTTATTTTAGGTAATTGTAGGATTATTTTTGCATAAAAAAATTCTAGCATGCAATAGCCAGTAATTTGTGAATAATCTGATCAACACCAGTTTGAATTTCTTTTTTTTTTTTTTTGGTTTTGTTTTTTTTTTGAGCCAGGGTCTTGCTTTGTAGTTCAGGCTGGCCCTGAGCTCACTATGTAGCCCAGGTAAGCTTCAAACTCAGCAATCCTCCTGTCTCTGCCTCCTGAGTGCTGGGATTACAGATGTGACCACCACACCCGGCACTGTGGTATGTGGTATTGATTGCTGGTGGGCGTCAGTCACCATGGCCAGCACTGTATGTGGTTACCGGGATAGAACTCAGCAAGGACCTTGTGCTTGCGAGGCAGGCACTGGAACCACTGAGCTAAATCTCCAGCTCACAGTTTGAATTTCTTACTGATTGGATTCCTCAATAATCTTGACACACTAGAGAAGAAAAGAGATCAAGAAAGATGATGTCGATTTTTTTTAATCAACATACTACCTGCAAGAGGTAGTCAAAGGCACTAGCATGGCCTGAAGAAATGATATCTTGTCTGGTTCTCCCACTGATGAGGAATAGGGGCTCCAGGGACCTCAGGCTAAAAGGATACTGTTCATTTTTGAGAAAACAACTTGAGCAAACAAAATATAAAGTTTTAAAATTCTTCATATTTTCCTCCAGTAAATATAAGATTGGAAATCCATTGTAACATAATACTTTAAATTGAAAGGAAAAAAGCTTTATGTGTATTCTTTACAGCATTATTTGTAGTGGTAAAAACCTAAATTAGGATACAAGCTGCTAGAATACGAGACAGGTTTATTTCCCTCTTAAGTAACAATCCAGTAAAGTCCAGTCTGATGAAGTGACTTGGCTGTACAAATTCAGGGACCCAGGTTCCTTCCAACTAGTCACTCTGTGTTTACTTAGAGTGTCATTTTCATCTCTACGACCAACAATGAACCATTAAGAGTTCCATGTGGACATAGAAAAAACCTCCAACAAGAGACAAAAAAAACCCAGAGCAAGTGCTAACTATCCTAACAGAAGACATAGAAGTTGCACGTATCACTTACATTTCTTATTCCATTAAGAAGAGGTTAGTCAGTGTGGCCACTCCAGCAGCAAGAATGGCTGGAAAATAGAGTCAGTAACTGGGATATACCTTAGAAAAAGAAAGAACAGATTCAGAGACATAACTAGTGATCTGCTAGAAAATCTGCTGTTCAGTGACATAAATTATGACAACTAAACAAGATGAAATCCTATTCAATCACTAGAAAAGATATGCTTTGAAGTTTTGGTTGTTTAGTTGGCCCTTTGTCATATTGGGCACTGAACCAAGAGCCTTTGAATGCACCTACATCCCAAGCCCTTTCTAAAAAAACTTTTGTTTTTGAGACAGAAGTCTCACTAAATTGCTAAATTGCCTGATCTGGGCTCTAACTTTCCATCCATCCTCCTGCCTCAAACATCCAGAGTGCTAGAATTATAACACTATACTCAGATGGAAGTTTTTTTAATGACAAATACTCATATTATTGCATGAAAGATGCAGACACAGAAGCAAGTTAGATTCAGGATTAGTTCAACTATGAGATAATATATATGTATATATACATACAGGATATTCTATTTCTATACATGTTTATAAATGTGTTATTTGTATACAACAGAAATTAGAAAAAATATTCCTTAATGTTCATAATATTTGCCTTTTGATAGTGGAATTATGGTGTTATGGACTGAATGTTTATGTATCTCTCCCTAATAGTCAATATGTTCAACTTTGGGGGCCATAAAGTCTCTCTTGCAGCTACTTGATTGTGTCATAGTGGTTTTCTTTCTTTGTTTCTTTTTTCTCTCTTTCTTTTCATTTTCTTTCTCTCTTCTCTTTCTTTCTCTTTTTTCTTTTTTATTCATTTTTCCCCTTTACTGAATTGATTGGTGCATTGTAGGTACACATTATGATAACATCCATCACTGAGAATTTGTACTTGTACATGATCTTCATTCTCATTTTTCCCATTCCCCTGCCCTCTGTGTAACCCCTAACCCCTATTTACATAAGCTTTGTTTCCATTTTATTGCTTTTACCATCAAATTTTTTCTTTCCTTTCTTTGCTTCCCTCTGTCCCCCAATTCTCCTTTCCTTTTGAACATTTTCTTCCTATTTCACAATACCTATCATACATTCTGTACCTCATTTACACCTTCAGTTTCTCATATTTGAGCAACAGTATGGTATTTATACAACTGTGTCCTATTTATTTCACTTATGAGTATTGCCTCAAAGAGTATCCATTTAAGTATAAATGTCTCTATCAATCTTTATGGCTGAGTAATACTTCATTTTATTAAGAAAACACATCTTTATCCAATCTCTGGTTGATGGGCATTTGGGCTGTTTCCAAGATTTAGCTATTACAAACTGTGCTGATATAAACATGGATGCACTTATGTCTCTGCAACATTATTCTTTTAATTTTTTCATGTAAGTACCTAGCAGGGAAATATTAGGTTCAAATGGAACCTTTAATACTAGCTTTTTGTTTTTTTGTGTGTTTTTGTTTTTGTTTGTTTTAGTGTTTTGAGACAAGGTCTTGCTTTGTAGTTCAGGCTGGCCCTGAATTCACTATGTAATCCAAATTAGCCTCCAACTCACAGAAGTCCTCCTGACTCTGCCTTCTAAGTGCTAGAATTACAGGCATGAGCCACCATGCCCAGCAATGTGGTATGTGGTGCCAGGGATCAAACTGAGGACCTTGTCCTTGGCAGGCAGATGGTGGAACCACTGAACTAAAACCCCAATCCTTTAATCCTAGTTTTTTGAGGAATCTCCCCACTGATTTCTATAATGGTTGTCCCAGTCTACGCTCCCACCAAGAGTGGAGAGGATTCCTTTCTCCTCACAGTCCTGCCAGCATTTGTTGTTGGTCGACTTTTTCATAGCAGCCATTCTTTGTGGAGCAAGATGGAATCTCAGCATTATTTTCATCTGCATCTCTCAAATGACCATTGATGTTGAACATTTTTTCATGTGTTTCTTTACTGTTTTTACTTCTTCATCTGAAAAATATCTATTCATTTCAGATGACCATTTTTGAATTAGATCTTTAAACTTGGGGCATCTGACTATTTTTAAGTTCCTTATATATTCTAGATAGTATTCTTTCGTCTGAGGAACAGCAGGTACATTTTTTTCCCCAAATTGTAGGATGTCTTTTTGCTCTGTTAGTGGTTTCTCTTGCTGTGAAGAAGCTCTTCAATAAGATGAGATACCAGTTGCTGATTCTTTCTGCTAGTTCCCATGTTGCTGAGGTTTTATTCATAAAGTCTTTCCCTACACCAATGTCTCTAAGAGTTCTACCTAATATATCTTCCAGCAGATTTAGTGTTTCCATTTAATATTTAGATCTTCAATCCGCTTTGATTTCAGTTTAGTGCATGGTGAAGAACATTAATACTTACTTGACATGCTCCAGAATCTGAAATTTCTTTTTTTCTTTTTTGAGACAGGGTCTCACTTTGTAGTTCAGGCTGGCCCTGAGCTCACTATGTATCCCAGGCAAGCCTTGGACTCAGCAATCCTCCTGTCTCTGCCTCCCGAGTGCTGGGATTACAGGCGTAAGCCACCACGCCGGCACTGTGATATGTGGTATTGATGGCTGGTGGGTGTGAGTCACCACGCCCAGCATTGTATGTGGTTACTGGGATTGAACTCAGGACCTTGCGCTTGCAAGGCAGGCACTGGAACCACTGAGCTAAATCTCCGGCCCCAGAATCTGAAATTTCTTGAATGCCAACATGGCATCACATGTGGAAAACTCTATACCATGAAACTGTTTCATTCATAAAGCTACTTAAAATATTGTATAAAATTACCTTCTGGCTATGAATATAAGGTGTTATGAAATACAAGTGAATTTCATGGTTAGATTTTGGATTTATCTATTCCATTATATATGAACAGATATTCCCAAATTCAAAATACTTCAAGTCCTAAACATGTTGGGGAATTTACATCTTTACTTTTTTTTGTTTGTTTTGTTTTGTTTTTTTGAGACAAGGTCTCACTTTGTAGTTCAGGCTGGCCCTGAGCTCACTATGTAGCCCAGACAACACTCGAACTCAGCAATCCTCCTGCTTCTGCTTCCTGAGTGCTGGGATTACAGGTGTGAGCCACCATGCTTGGCATTATGGTGTGTCGTACTGATTGCTGGTGGGCGTGAGTCACTACACCTAGCATTGTGGTGTGTGTGTGGTTACTGGGGATTGAATTTGGAACCTTGCACTTGCTAGCCAGGCGCCTGAACCACTGAGCTAAATCCCTGGGCCTACATCTTTACTTTTAAAAGAAATAAAGATGTACCAGTCTGACAGCCTTGATAAAGGATATAACCTTACAGGGGAGTGATGGGGATCTCCTTCACAAGAGCACATTTGAGGTAAATCCTATCTTCTTTGCATCTCCCAATTTGTGTCCCTTCTTTCCTGATCCTTTTTCTGTCATACCTAAGCCTTTGCTGCTTAGAATTTCTACATTTACCACTTAGGCCAGCTGGAATCCACTCTCTGTTCACTTCGTGGTTTCTGTGGTAGAAATGTAAAAGGTATCAGTAACATCCATTGGGGGACATTTTTAGTACCCTTTAAAGTATTCCTGGAATTTAACAATTTACATAACATAGATAGATCACTGTGTAATTAGCCTTAAGTATTTAAATTTAAAAGGTTTCATGTTATCATCTCAGTTAAGGAATTTAGGAGGTGGTTTCTTGAATTTAGATCTAAAATTCTTTCTATAAGCTTTCTAATTCAAAATGTATACAACTCAAAGCAGGACGATGCTATATTTTTGTTGTCAAGCTAAAGGCAGGAAAACTTGAAAATATGGAGTAAAGGAAGAAATGGGGCTGTAAACTATGTATCAAAAAAATTAACCCAGAGGCATAATAAATAATGACTTTCTGGGACTTATTAATGTTAGGGAGGTCTTTTCTTTCCATTAAAGACTGAAAGTATTTTCTGAAATCCTTCATTTTGTAGTACTGGAGATTGCTCCCTGGGCCTTAGCACAGGGCTACATTCCCAACATTTTGTAATTTTTATTCTGAGATGGTGTGGCTGAGTCACTAAACTTGCAGACTGGCCTCAAACTTGCGATCCTCCTGCCTCAGACTCTCAGCTTTGGGATTATAGGCACATATCCCCATGCCTGGCTCAGGATTCATTTCACTTAGTTAAGAAATCTGACAGGGCCGGAGGGTTAGCTCAGTGGCTCCGGCACCTGCCTTGCAAGCGCAAGGTCCTGAGTTCGATCCCCGGTAACCACATATAATGCTGGGCGTGGAGACACGCCCACCAACAATCAACACCGCATACCACAATGCCGGACGTGGTGGCTCACGCCTGTAATCCCAGCACTCGGGGAGGCAGAGACAGGAGGATTGCTGAGTTCGCGGCGGCTTGCCTGGGCACCATAGTGAGCTCAGGGCCAGCCTGAACTACAACGCGAGACCCTGTCTCAAAAAGAAAAAAAAAAAAAAAAAGAAATCTGACAAACTAGCTTATCTGTGTAAGTCATGGAGCTGTCAGTGGGTCAGACTGATTGAGATCCTGTTTGCCTGTCATAAGAAAACAGACTGGGTTACCTTATCAATGAGTCATCCAGGCAGAAGGCTTCAACAGGAGAAATGTTCTGGAGCTCTAAGGGCCTCTCAAATGCTAACTGCAGAGAGGAGTTCTGCTGAATTATAGCTTCCACTCCTTGCATTTTCCAATGCAGTCTCCACTTGTCTTTGCCCTTCTGTTACTTACAAGGAAGCAAGTTGGAGCTCTTCAGGATATCTCTGGGAAGTCATCACCATGACAAACATCCATTTAGGAACATTTCATCCAGGTGTGGCGACCCTTTGGGGACCTAAACGTTTGGACAATCTCCAAGGAAGGACCATTCATTTTCACCCTCTGCCAGGCCAATGTTGAAGTTTTCCTTGCCATAGGCTCCCTACAATCATCCCATACCTGGGCCTTGGCCCAGAAGGGACTGTGTGTCTGGAGACTTAATGATTCTTTTGAAACACAGGTTCCCTTTGTGAACAGTAGTACAATCAAAGCATTTTTCATTATGGACAGTATGACAATGAGAACGTTTTTCATACTTTAGGCCCCAAGTGTGTATCTGACAACCAACATTTCAAGATACCAAAACTTTCCAAGAAGCACCAGCTTACTTCATACTCAGCTGCTTTTCACAACCAAGGGTGTGGTTGCCAGTAGTTTAGACCCATCTCCGTCAACCTCCATAAAAAGCATTCCTTTCCGGAGGGTTAACTCAGTGGTTCCAGCGCCTGCCTTGCAAGCGCAAGGTCCTGAGTTCTATCCCCGGTAACCACATGCAATGCTGGGTGTGGAGACTCACGCCCACGAGCCATCAATACCACATACCACAATGCTGGGCGTGGTGGCTCACGCCTGTAATCCCAGCACTTGGGAGGCAGAGACAGGAGGATTGCTGAGTTCAAGGCTTGCCTGGACTACATAGTGAGTTGAGGGCCAGCCTGAACTACAAAGCGAGACCCTGTCTCAAAAAAAAAAAAAAAGCATTCCTTTCCTACTCTAAGTACCGACCCCTCTCTTGGCTGCCCTCTATCCTCATAGCAGGTACTTCAGTAAATATTATCTCCACTTATTCCACTCTTTTCCCATCTGCACGAGTGGCTCACTATACCCCATCCAGTATGGTGTCCTCTTCTCTGTTCAGTGTGAGGTTTCGTCTGTACACTCCTCCAGTTTTGACTGGACTAAAACCATTAGCACAATTATATGAGTCATTACTTCTTTGTTGGAGGTATTTTCTCATTGTGATAGTTACTATTCTATTAGGCAGTAAGAACAGTGACCCCAAAATGGCATCAGGAAACCTAAAATGGAGTCTGCTGAGTCAACTCCCTCAAGGGATCTTAAATCTCAGGTATCTGGTAGAAGTAATGCAGTTGAGCATTCAAGGTCTTTCCAGAGGATGACCGGAGCATGATCAGGCAGGCCATTGGATCAAGGACACGCGGGTCCTACACAGATACTGTGTGAGGACTAAATAGATTTGACCCTGAACGTCCCTTATAGAGATCATATCTCCTACGCAGTGATTTGAGCTCCCTTCTAAACCTCTTAAAAACTCCTAAACAAAGGGCTTTCATCGTGTCCTGACACCACCAGCTAATGGCAGCTTTGCTTCCTTGTACTTATATCCTTCAAAAAACTTTGCTTGCACGCTGCCCCTCTCCACCCAGTCACCATGAGGCATGACCCCCAGCATTTTGGCAGCACCATCACATGGAAAGAAGATTGCTTAGTTTTCACTTTTGTTTCCCTATGGGCAAAAATAGGACTCCCCCATTCTGTAGCCAAGGTCATGTGATGATGGTGACCCTGTGGAGACACTCCTTAGCCTAGCCACAAGAGTGTGCCTCATGGCAAAGGCACTTCCATCCTGCCTCAGCCTGCCATTGGTTTGTGACCCAATCTTGCATTTAGGAGAACTGAGCCCCAGAAAAAAAATGGCTTTTTTAGTTTCTCTGCCATTTCCAGATCCCTCTCAATACATTCTGACAGTTATGTGTCCAGAAAGAGGGTGTGGTTGTTAATTTTTCTACCTTAATCTTCATCTGACTAAATCAATGCGACACAATTTGATAGGGACAGAAAAGGAGTAAAATACAGCAAGTGTCACTGAAAGAAGAGGCTTATCCCCAAACTAACAATCATACTCTTTTCCTGTAAGAGGAAGCTATGCAACAGAAGTGCTTACTCATGCTTTTTCTGTAAAGGAAAATTATACAATACGCTAATCATGATTTTCTGCATCCTAGAAATAAGGGAATTGCTGGACTTCCTACACAGCCCCCAGAAACAGTGCAGATAAAACCGGGTCAGTCTGACTTTTAGCAGCAGTCAGAGGCCATGTTAACTGGCCATTCACATGTTCAACCCATTACTCTAGTAAAATCCCTACCCTCTCATGCCATGACAGTTGACAGCATCATGATGAGTGGAATAGCCTACGAGGAGCAAAGAAATTTCAAGAAAACTTCTGCCCATGCCCAGAAACCACAGGAATATTCCTCTACTCCCTGAGGCTAGCTCCACTTTCTCAGGGTTTGTGGACTTGGCCCTACCACTTGCCAGCCTTCTACCTGTTGCTTCTGCAGCACTCTGCTTGCGGCTTTGTCAGTCTGAAAAACCCCACCTTGGCACTCCTGCCAAAGTAACAATCATAACACGTGTTGTTCTATAGATTTGCTTGTTACACTGCTCTAGATATAAACTCTAGAAAAAACAAATCCTACATTTGATTCTTTTCAACCCTGGACTGCAACACCAAGCGGGTGGAAGGGGACTACTTATACTCTGGTCTCTGTGGGTTACACTGGTCCGATTCACACATGCCCACTTTCTGCAGGATCAGACCTCAGGCTCCTGTGCAAAGCCCAGACAAGAGCAGAACATGTGCATTACTTCTCCAAACCACTATTTCCAGAATTGTGCCAAAATGTACCCTTTCTATACAAATTGGGTTTGGAAATTCTCCCTCACCCAGAATTTGTGTCTTTCCCATTCCTGCAGGATCAAAGCAATGCCAGCCACCCCTTCCCTCACCCCAGAGTCTGTGAAGGCTCACTTAGGACTTGTCACAGTTTGTCAACTCACGCTGTCATCAAAAATTCCCTAAGGGCCAGAGATTTAGCTCAGTGGTTCTGGCTCCTGGCGCCTGCCTCGCAAGTACAAGGTCCCTGATTTAATTCAGGTAACCACATATAATGATATGATCTTGGGCGTGGTGACTCACGACCACCAGCAATCAATATCACGTATCACAGCGCCGGGCGTGGTGGCTCACCTCTGTAACCCCAGCACTCGGGAGGCAGAGACAGGAGGATTGCTGAGTTCCAGGTTTGCCTGGGCTACATAGTGAGCTCAGGGCCAGCCTGAACTACAAAGCGAGACCCTGTCTCAAAAAACAAAGGAAAAGATAAAAAAGAATCCACTTGTCAAAAAGATTGTACACTGTGAGAAAAAGAAAAGTGAGTTCAATTCTTGGTAACCACATACAACAATACCAGGCACGGTGATTTTTGCCTGTAATCCCAGCACTTGGGAGGCAGAGGCGGGAGAATTGCTGAGTTCAAGGCTTGCCTGGGGCCAGCCTGGACTATAAAGGCAGACCCTGTCTCAAAAAAAAAAAAAAAAAAGAAAAAAATGGAAACAAAGTTTATGTATATCGGGATTGGGGGGTTGTATGGAGGGCAAGGGGATGGGAAAAATAAGAATCAAAATACATTATGTATAGGTACAAATTCTCAATGACGAATATGATCATAATGTATACCTAAAACGTACCAATAAACTCAATAAAGGAGAAAAAGTTTATCACATAGCATTGTGATCTTCACTCCTCAGGTTTGACTTCCAGGTCCGAGTTTTCATTTCTAGATAATATGTGTATGTGGAAGAGACATATGTGGGTGAAGAGAGTGGTTATGATTTCTCTTTTCCTTTTCCTGTGCTATTTCTGCACCAGAATTAGCTTATTTTAGGTTCTCCTCAGACCACCAGAGGTCACTATTGAACAAAAGTCTTTGAGGAGCAATTTACAATGGATAATTATTTTCATAATTTTATACTTAGAAAAATGAAATATTGATTCAAGGTAGGGGTTTTGATTTCTTCTGTATCATAAACAGAAGAAAAAGGTATTCTGTAAGCAAGTGGTTCCAAAACTTTGTTGCATATTGGAATCTTAATAATATGGAAGCCTGGCTCCTATCTCTTGGCATTTTGATTTCATTGATAAGGGGAACGATACGGGCATCAGTATATTTAAAAGCTTCCCAGTGATCTGAATGTGCAGCAAAATTTGAGAACCACAGTATTAAACTCTTCTCTGTTTTCAGAAGAGCTGTGAACCTAATCTTTTTTTTTTTTTTTTTTTTTTTTTTTTTTTTTTTTTTTTTTTTTTTTTTTTTTTTTTTTTTTTTTTTTGAGACAGGGTCTCACTTTGTAGTTCGAACTGGCCCTGAGCTCATTATGTAGCCCAGGCAAGCCTCAAACTCAGTAATCCTCCTGTCTCTGCCTCTGCCTCTGCCTCTGCCTCTGCCTCTGCCTCTGCCCCTGCCTCTGCCTCTGCCTCTGCCTCTGCCTCCTGAGTGCTGGGATTACCAGCTTGAGCCACCAAATCTGGCTGTGGACCTAATCTTAATTTTGTATGAATCAGTTTTGAAAGAGAAAAGCAGAAGTCCTGGGGAACGTATTTCTAGAAACATGTTTGGATGAAGCTCAGTTTAGATCAGACAATGATTGCCTGTCTGTGAAATTTAGCATTTCTAGAAATGAGTCTCAACAAAGAGCTCCAAGTGACCAGTGAAGACAATTGAGAGACAACAGTAATGGATTTCACTTACTGGGTTCTTATGTGCCACACAGTAAAAGCTTTTAGGTCAGAATAAGAGCATATTATTATTATTCTCATTATTAGTATCCATCATTATTCTCATTTTGCACATTAGGAAACATCTCATAATGCTTGCCTTGTCTGTGATCACAGAATTTAGCTGGTAAATTGCAGAGCCACCACGCCCAGCTACATGCCCCTAAATCTCTGGGGTTTTTTTGTTTTGTTTTGTTTTTTTGAGATAGGGTCTCGCTTTGTAGTTCAGGCTGGCTCTGAGCTCACTATGTAGCCCAGGCAAGCCTTGAACTCAGCAATCCTCCTGCCTCTGCCTCCCGAGTGCTGGGATTACAGGTGTGAGCCATCACGCCCAGCTCTAAATCTGTTTTTCATGTTACCATTTCACATAGGTTGGCTTATGCAGTACGTAATAGAATCTCAAGTGGTTTTAAAGATGGAAGGCACTTCAGTGATGATCTTGCTTTCTCCTCTCAGCCTATTCATGTGGAAACTTGGGTCTAGGCAAAGTGAATGTTTGTTCCGATATCACAGTTACTTGTAGAGCTAGAACTGGAATATAGGTCATTTTCACTATTAACTCAATGTTCTTTGTACTCCTTCAAACTTAAAAAGAAGTTGATTTTGGCATTGATTTATTTTAATGTTATACTAACTTGTACTTTGTACACCACATTATGCATATGGAAGCTTGAAATTTTCTTCCACAAGATAGTTAGCACTGCAAATTATTCTCAGCCTTAGTACAATTTCAGCTTGATTCAGCCAAATAGTCTAGTGAATGTTTTTTATTTTGGTGTAGCAATCAGCAGTATTAACCCTACTGAGTTTTTGCTACAAATGCAAATACACTGTTGAAATGCTTTTAAAAGCTGTATCATTTTCATATATACACCAGTATTGTCTGAGAACTCCAGTTGCTATGTGCTTACCAAGACTGATCATTCCTTTCAGTTTTATCCTTTACAGTAAGTGTGTAGTGGGTTCTAGCGGTAGGTTTGACTCATATCAAATAACTAATGATGCCGACCATTCTTTCATCTACTTTTTTTTTTTTGAGACAGGGTCTCGCTTTGTAGTTCAGGCTGGCCCTGAGCTCACTATGTAGCCCAGGCAAGCCTCAAACTCAGCAATCCTCCTGTCTCTGCCTCCCGAGTGCTGGGATTACAGGCGTGAGCCACCACGCCCAGCTACATATTTTCTTTTGTGGTTAAATTCGTTGTGTACTTTTATTAGGTTTTCCTCTGGAAATATTTTTGAAATGTCTATATATTTAGGAATACAAGCAAATATTTTCTCTTACCTTCATCTTTTTAAAAATTTAATTAGTACATGTTTGCGGGACATGAAGTTTCTATTCATCATAGCTATAGGTACATGTACATAACACAGCTTGATTTTTGTTTATTTTCTTTCCCCTCCCCACTCACCTCCCTCCTTCTCCCTCTAGATCCCCATCCCCATTTTCATTATTGTTGTATTGTTTTTAGTTCATGCTCACAACATATAATGCTTACACTTATTGTGGGTATTTAATACATGTACATGACACATTGCTTTCAGTCTCTTGGACCTTTTCCTGTTTGCAAAGGATCTACTGCCCTGTTTTATCAATCAAGCCTTCATTTTGTTCTTTATTCACACTTTGTAATACTCAAATGAGATACTACATGTTATTTAAGCTTGTACGTCTCCTTTATTTCACTTGACATTATATTTCCAAGTACATCCATTTTTCTACAAATGTCTCAAATTTATCCTTTATAACCAAGTATTATTCCATTCTGTATAGATAACACATTGTCTTTATCTATTTGTGTTTTATGAACGTTTTTTCATCCCCTACCATCCAGACCTTGAGTTCTCAAATATTATTTTCCAACAAAACAAAACAAGGCTACTTGCAAAAACAGTTAAATTAAGAACCGAGTCAAGAAAAATGATGAGGCTTATTTTGTGATAGTTTATTAAGTGAATGTAGGAATCAAGAAAGAGCTCCTACTGATCAAACTAGGATGAGAGGAGTAATAAAGTAAATAATAATAGTATGGCTTACAGCCTATTGATTAAAATTATGTGTAAGTTAAGTATTTGTATTGCTAAATACAAATAAATGAAAGTATACAAGGGGCTGGAGTTTTAGCTCAGTGGTTCTGGCACCTGCCTAGCAAGCACAAGGTCTTAAATTTGATCCCTGGTAACCACATGCAACCATTCTGGATATGGTGATTCACACCCACCAGTAATTAGTACCACAATGCCAGTGCATGGTGGCTCATGCTTGTAATCCCAGCACTCAGGAGACAGAGGCCGAAAGATTGCTGAGTTTGAGGCTTGCCTGCACTACATAGTGAGCTCAGAGCTAGCCTGAACTATGAAGTGAGACTCTGTCTCAAAAAAAAAAAAAAAAAAAAAAAAAAAAAAAAAAAAAAAAAAAAAAAAAAAAAAAAAAAAAAAAAAAAAAAAAAAAAAAAAAAAAAAAAAAAAAAAAAAAAAAAAAAAGAGGCCAAGTAAAAAGGGCAGAAGCAAACTCAATTATACGTGATATGGAGTTAATCAGGTTTACACTGTTTTGGGAGAAGGACAAAAACAAAACAAAAGAAACGAAAACTGGGTTTGTGTCATGAAACTGCAGTTCTTTCCTAAAGTATGTACAATGTTTAAAATCTTGTGTTTCTTGTCTGCTTTCTACGAAGTTTTTAATTCTTCTGTGTTACTTCCATTTGAGCCAGTTTGAATCTATATGGGCCATAGACTATATCCCAGTGACCTTGGTGACAGCGGTGGGAGTATATATGACCTATGGGTCGTAAGATCCCAGGACAGAAGTGTAGAACAGTTCCCAAAGCTCCTGCACACGGACTTATGAGAACTTGAGCAGGTTTTCAACAGCATGGATGCCAGCCTGAAAAACAGGATCCCAGCACTACCTCTCAGGACCCATATGTAGAGGTGCTCATGGACTTCCCTGAGATTTGGATGGTGTGAAAGCATACAGACACCCAAGAGGTCAACATTAAGGTTTTCTTCCTGATAGCCTGCCCTGTGTCTTTCAGGGTGTGATGTTTTTCCTCTTTTATTTGGCCCAAGCTCACTCTGTAGAGTTAATTTCTCCTTCACTCTTTACTTTTTCAAATAAAGTTTGTTATGGTTTTTTAACTGTTGGTCCAATTCTCTCTTCAAGATGAGAAAAACATGGCAACTTCAGAAGATACGAGCTACCCGAAACTGGGTGGCATTTATTCGGTGAGCCAACTTACAGAAGGAGCTACCAAGTAATATCCCTACCTGCTTCTTCCTCGCAAGCTCCAGGTGGCCATTTGCTGTTTCCTGCTAAACCTCCACTCAACACCAGACAGTTCATTATCTAGCCCAAGACTGGTAAGATTGGCCCCTGCTTCCCCAGGTGTAGATCTGCCCCAGACCCCAGGGAGTCCTGCAGGGATGGGCTCTGCAGGGGACTTTTGCAGCAAGTGGAGCAGGGACACCTGACAAATCTCTCAGTAAAACCTTCTCGGGGCCGGAGATTTAGCTCAGTGGTTCCAGCGCCTGCTTCCCAAGCGCAAAGTCCTGAGTTGGATCCCATAACCACATACAATGCT
>PVIC010005735.1:17594-56799 GCA_004025085.1 Thryonomys swinderianus
GCCTGCCTAATCTCCCAGATAAACCTTCTCTGATAAAGTTTGGCCACTTAAGAGAAGCCTAGACCACCACTAGACCACCAGAGGGATCCCACAAGGCTGGGCTTTGCACTGCACTTCTGCAGACATTATAATGGACACTCAGGTATGTTTCTGGCTCCTCTCTAAAAGTTTTTCACCCCTAGGCTTTAAAAGTGGATATTCATATCAAAGAAAAAAATCTGGTATTGGCCTATCTGTGATCTATTTATTTCACTTATTAGTGTGTCCTCCAGGTGTACCCATCTGCACATAAATGAATCAATCTTGTCATTCTTTATGGCAGAATAATACTCCATTTTATTTAAAAAAACACATCTTCTTTATCCACTCTCCAGTTGATGGACATTTGGGTTGTTTCCAAGATTGAGCTATCACGAACTGAGCTGCTATGAACAAGGGTGGTCTTTTCTTTGATATGAGCACCTATAGATGCAAATGAGCTCTAGAAAGTATGACAGTTTTTGTAGAATGGGAAGTTTCCAAAGGAAATTTGGTGTGGGAATGTAATGAGGGGAAAGAATAAATATGATTCTGAAAGAAAATAAAAGAGCGTGTATATAGGGGGTGGGCAGGTGTGGGTGGGTAGGGATATGGGTAAAAATGAGAATTAACTTGTGTCATATATTGGTACAAATTCCCCGATGTTATGTGTGATTGTGAGATGTATATAAATTATACCAATAAAGAATTTTTTAAAAATCACCTGGGGACTTTAAAGATGTCCAACACTCAGCCTCATCAGAATAATCCCAGGAAATGAGGTCCAAGCATAAGTATTTTTTAAAGTTCCCCAGGTGATTCAAATGAGCTACTTGTCTACCCCATAAAATTAGACAAAGACTTACATGAGATCATAGAAATAAAACACTGAGGTTAGTGCTGGGCACATTCTACACTCAGCATGCATGTGACCATTATTTCATGTAAAGCAATTAATACAGAAATGAAATTAACAGGCCTTATTTTTTGTAAGTCAAAAGCTTCGGAAATTTTTGTTTGTATGTTTGGTAATTTTTATACCCAGGAAAGTAGGGAGAAGACTAAAATAACCACCTATACATTCACTACTTAGGATGTTGTAGTATCAAAGCTTTGTCACATTTGCTTTATAATATTTAAACTAAAAGAAATATTGGGCCGGAGGGTTAGCTCAGTGGTTCCGGCACCTGCCTCGCAAGCGCAAGGTCCTGAGTTCGATCCCCGGTAACCATATACAATGCTGGGCATGGTGACATACACCCACCAACAATCAACACCGTATACCACAGTGCTGGGCATGGTGGCTCACGCCTGTCATCCCAGCACTCGGGAGGCAGAGACAGGAGGATTGCTGAGTTCACGGTGGCTTGCCTGGCTACATAGTGAGCTCAGGGCCAGCCTGAACTACAAAGTGAGACCCTGTCTCAAAAATTAAAAAAAATGAAAAAAAATAAATAAATATTATAAATAAAATGGATTTTTCTGGTGCCTTTTTCTTATCACAGAGATAACCACACTATTGAAAAAAAAAGTGGATATTCATTATAGCAGCTCAGTTTGTGATGGCTAAATCTTAGAAACAACCCAAATGCCCATCAACTGGAGACTGGATTAAGAAGATGTGTGATTTAAAAAAAATAAAATGGAGTATTACTCTGCCATAAAGAATTATAAGTTTGAGTTATTTATACTCTAATGGACGTGCCTTGAGGACATACTTATAAGTGAAGTAAATAGGACACAGATGTCTAATACTTTTCTCTAGGATAATAAACTGCAGATGTAAATAAGTTCTAAAATGTATGATAGATATTGTGAAATAGAAAATATTCAAAGGGAAAAGGGGGTAGGGGTAAATAAAGAAAAAAATTTGGTTAAAAAAGGAAGGAAAACTTAAGTATATAGAGGGTGGGGGATTGTACGGTGGGCAGGGAAATGGGAAAAAATGAGAATTACATTGTGTCATGTACTGGTACAAATTTTCAATGTTGAGTATGCTCATGATGTGTATGTAAAATGTACCGATAAAAAAGTGGATATTCAGCCTAAATGTCTCATGTTTTATTTAGCCAATGGCCTAAATTTCCCATATCTTCATGACTTTGATAACTACCTGCAGGGCAACAGCGAATGGCAGGAGGTCCCTTAAACCCAAGCTTTCTTCGCACTCTGCTCATAAATCTCTTGCTGTCTTCTCTCTGTGTCAGATTTGCTCTGCCCACCCTACAGGTAAGGCCTTATCAAAAAACAAATAGAGAGGTAAAAAGAAGTTCTACGTAGACTACCAGAAAATGAGAAGGGGGTTCTAAATCACCCTACCATATGCCAGTTGCACCTGTTTAGCCAAAAAAAAAAAGGAAAAGAAAAAAGAAAGAAAATGAAAGAAAGAAGAAAAAGGAGGGACTTATGTACAAAAGAATAAAACAGGTAAAGGTGAAGAGGACCCATATGTCCCTACAGAGGAGAAGGCCAGCTTGTTCTCAAACTTCCACTCAAATTATCAAACTTCCTTTGGGGAAAGAGCAGGTTTATATTTCCTTTATTGCATTAATGAAGGACTGAAAGCAACATAAGTTAATTATGCCAAACTGGGACAGATTGATCAGGAAAAAAAAAAAGAACCTGCACTAGTATTTTTATAAGGGCTCAAGGACATCATTATTGAAACACTTAAGAATGTACTCTGATTTAAACAGAACTGTCTTCTGCATGTTTGTCTGTATATCTGTTCGACCTTTGCTAGTAAGTTACAGTACCTGTAGAAGCTTTTCTTTAGCCCAACAAGTTTTCTTCTTTCTGGATCTTCTTCAGATTTCCATGAAAATGTTCTACGTTTCTATGGGTTGTTAGGATAACCAAACTTATTATAGCCTCACTTTTGCTGCCTCTGGAATCCCATTTGATTCTAAACAAGAAAATTTATTTTTAATAATTGGAAACAGTCACAGGAACCAGCTAAAAATGGAGAATAAAAACTCTAGGCCCAAGAAACCAAAGATCTACAAACTTAATTCTAGTTTTCAACGTGAATGTGTATTTTTTTTTTTTTTTTGCTTTTTTTTGGAGACAGGGTCTCGCTTTGTAGTTCAGGCTGGCCCTGAGCTCACTATGGTGCCCAGGCAAGCTGCCGCGAACTCAGCAATCCTCCTGTCTCTGCCTCCTGAGTGCTGGGATTACAGGCGTGAGCCACCACGCCCAGCATTATATGTGGTAACCGGGGATCGAACTCAGGTCCTTACACTTGCGAGGCAGGCGCCGGAACCATTGAGCTAACCCTCCGGCCCGTGAATGTGTATTTTTGTTTAAATGAAATGCTTAAACATTATCTTGTGTTTGTAGGTTCTGAGACTACACATACAGGGTTAATTTGTTCTTCTACTGCTTCAATAGAGACACTTTTCAAGGCCATATGGAGAATTCTTGGCAGTCACTCAAGTTTAAAAATATAACAATAGGCTAAAGAAGTTAAAAAAAGAGAAGAGAAAGAGACTTTAAAATCCACGGGGCAGCAACCCAACTCTCTTTTCTGGTTTAACTTGTACTTTTTTTTTTTTTTTGAGACAGGGTCTCACTTTGTAGTTCAGGCTGGCCCTGAGCTCACTATGTAGCCCAGGCAAGCCTCAAACTCAGCAATCCTGCCTCTGCCTCCTAAGTGGTAGGATTACAGGCTGTGCTACCACTCCTGGCTAACCTGTGTTTTTAAACAAAGGTTTTCACTCTCTTTTCTAAAACTGATAGTGACCATGAGCTTTTCTGCATATCTACCATGGATGCCTAGAGTGGTCAGTGATAAAAAACAAGGCGGGACTGCCTCCTCAGGCAATTCCAAACTGGTTTGCGACACTTATTATTGTTGACTTAATGCTGTGTTCAATGTATTTGTTTCCCAAGTGCTCAGGTCTTCACACATGCAAAACTGAAGAATATCTCTTCATAGAGATGACTTCCCTAATTGTTTGATAAGATGTACATGTCATGGGGGCTGGAGATTTAGCTGAGTGGTTCCAGCACCTGCCTAGCAAGTGCAAGGTCCCTGGTTCGATCCCCAGTAACCTCATACAACAATACTGGGTGTGGTGACTCACACCCACCAACAATCAGTACCACATACCACAATGCCAGGTGGGGTAGCTCACGCCTGTAATTCCAGCACTTTGAAGGCAGAGGAGGAGGATTGCTGAGTTTGAGGCTTGATGGGCTACATAGTGAGCTCAGGGTCAGCCTGAACTACAAAGTGAGATCCTGTACTCCACCCCCCAAAAAAAGATGTACACGCCAATCTAGCATGATACAGCCAGCACTGTTACATGTACATTATAGATGAGTTATAGTACTTAGAGACGCTCAAACACTGTGAGGTCCAGGCAGTATCCCATAAGGTACCTCTATGGACAGATACATTCACCTTAGATGACACTCCATTGAAGTATATAAATTTAGGTAAAAGTTTCTTCGTGTCATTGAATAATATCATGATTGTTCTGCTAAAATGTTATATTTCTTTTGAACTCAAGTTTTCTCAGTGAAGTTTTATAAATGTTATCTGTTAACATTCTCCTAAAACAACCATGATTAGCCAGAAAGTAACAGTTCCCTAATCATGGTATATATTTCAAGGTGTTTAATATCTAGTAAAAACCACAAGATTAAACCTGAGCTACTGTTCTCCTGGATGTTCAGCAACTAAAGTTTGGAGCCCAGAGTCAAAAGATAACTAAATTCAGAGCACAGCCAGTTTTTTGATCTTAGGTCTCCAAGGTCAGTAAGGACCCAGGACATGAAGGCACTTTTCTATAGAATCTTATAACTTTGCTGAGCCCCCAAACTCCTCAACGGGAAGATTACTGGGCCTGAAAGGACAAGAGTCAACCAATGTACAGTGTGCTAGAAAGATGTAAATGGGTTCTAGAATGTATGATATATATTGTGAAACAGAAAATATTCAAAGGGAAAAGAATAGGGGTAAGTAATGAGGGGTAAGAAAAATATGTTAAAAAAAAGAAAGCATATGTATATAGGGGGTGAGAGAGGGGTTGTAGGGTGGGTAGGGGAATGGGTAAAATGAGAATTAACTCATGTCATATACTGGTACAAATTCCCAATGTGGAGTGTGATCATGATGTGTATATAAAATGTACCAATAAAGAATTCAGTTAAGAAAAAATCCCTAAATAATATCCCATCCAAAAATAAAAAGGGTCACAAGAGAGAAAAACAACTCCCATGCTTCCACAGGAAATCACATGGTCAAACAAGACTGTGTGACCCACTGTGGTGGCTGACACTGATAAAGGAGCTGAGAGGCTTTGGACCTACTTCCAAAAGTAATCCCTAAGGAACCCTAAGTGATCTTGATAGGTTAATTTTTTTTTTTTTTGAGACAGGGTCTTGCTTTGTAGTCCAGGCTGGCCCTGAGCTCACTATGTAGCCCAGGCAAGCCTTGAACTCAGCAATCCTCCTGCCTCTGCCTCCCGAGTGCTGGGATGACAGGTGTGAGCCACCACTCCCGGCTTGATAGGTTAATTTTGATTAACACAGGTTTCAGTCTAACTTGATCTTGAACACCAAGCAGAAGATTACGTGGAAACAGATACAGAAGTAAAAGTAATACAAATTCAACGTAAAAAGGGGGCTCTAATCATTGAACCCTGCTCACAGTTTCCAGTCACACTTGAAGGCAGGTCTAGATGCCAGCTGATTACAATTGCTATTCTGATCCCTTAATGACAATGTCTGGATGTGACTCCTTCCCCAATCTGTCTTTCCATTCTGATGTTTATGCTTTGGTCATACATGCTTTACTCTCTCAGTGAAGTTTCCTCCTGCTTACAGTCTGCTAAGCTCCCAGTGATCATGCAGATGGAACCAACCACAAAAGTGCCTGGGATCAATTGCCTCATGCAAAGTCTGTTCAAACGACATACGAACCATGCTGCATACAACATGTTATACTTTTATCCCAGGTAACCGTGATAATGTAATTGCAGCTGTGCAGGAGGCAGCACAACAAATCTGGTCCCCTCACGGAGTGCATGAGATTCATGTAAGTCCACGATCTTATCCTAGGTTTTTTCTCATTATAGTGCCAGTCCTCTTTTATTCAGCTGCTTATTACTATCATGCCTAATCCAAGAGTTTCCAAGAATTCTCACAAACAAGACTGTGGCCACTTCACAGATCACATCCATAAGGCTCCCCTTCCTTAGTCCAGACAAAAGTCCCAATCTCTACCTCTAATCAGCAGGAAGTAAAGAAGAGATCAGTTGCCCATTTTCCCTGTCTAACCATAGAGAGTCTGGACTGAAGGGAACACCAACACCATCCAGGACCACTCTAACCCCTTCCCCAGCACTGCTGCACTCAGTAAGTGGAATCATTGTCCGTCCTGCTATCAGATAACAAGCGCTAGCCCCTGTGCTTTCCCAAACCTCCCCCTTGGGCAACCATGACCCCGTGCTCTCTCAAGCCTTGTCTTTAGCAGGTAGCCCCTCCCTCAAAAAAAAGACCCCAGTTTGTACAAGAGCAAACCGTCTGGTCAAGTGCCAGAGCAGTTTCTCTCAGGTTTGTTGCAAAATAAACCTGTCCTGTTCAGCTTGTACCTTTTCTTTTCCTTTTTTCCCCTAACTTTCCCTTTGCGCTAAAACAAAACCACCCAATCCACATGACGTTGTTTTGTAGATAAATTGGAAAAAGTAGCCCTAAGACCCATTTCAAGTAAATCTGTTAAAACGGGAGGGAGGCGGGGGGTGGAACCGTGAGTTTCCCACTGAGATGTTAGCGCCCGTGGAGGATACAGGTTACAAGGGCGTTTTGGGAGCCTGGGACTGAGGGCTGCGCGATTTCTTGCCTTGTCTTACCTGGAGCTACAACTAACTTTTGTCAAATACCCACAAGATGGTGTGTATAGTCTGTCATTAAAATTAAAAAAAAAAAACACACCTTTCTGCGGAGCACCTTCAGGGTTTTACTAAAATCTTCGGTATTTCCGAGCCACTCTTTGATATGTTCAGTCCCAAAGTGAACCATGCTCACCCTATTAGTTTTTGCAGCCTCATTCTTCAGAAACTCAAAGACAACTGGGAAGACCCGAGCCACGCTCCAGGAGCAGGTAGGATTTGGTAGCGGACGACCTGTCCAAGGACCAGCATACACGCCTCGCCCCAACCAGGGCTGGCACTGGGGCGAGGCCGTCTGCTGGAAGTCTACCCGGCGGGCGGGCGGGCGGGGCCCGAGGACCGGAGGGCAGCCGCTGTCCCCGCCCCGTCACGCCCGACGCGGCCCCTTTAAGGAGCGGCGCGGGCGCTCACGTGACTCGGCGCCGCCGGGCCGCTCGCGGAAGCCCTCGGGCCTCGGCGGCCGGCGCGGTCTCTGGGCGCCGGGATGGTGCATCTGTACAACCTGCACCCGTTTGGGTCGCAGCAGGTAGTTCCCTGCAAGCTGGAGCCGGAGCAGTTCTGCGGCGGGGGGCGCGACGCGCTGTTCGTGGCGGCGGGCTGCAAGGTGGAGGCGTTCGCCGTGAGCGGCCCGGAGCTGTGCCAGCCGCGGTGCGCCTTCTCCACGCTGGGCCGGGTGCTGCGCATGGCCTACAGCGAGGCCGGTGAGTGGCGGCGGGCGGGGGCGCCGCCCTTGGCACGCCTGCGAGTTTCCCGGAACCCGCGGCGGTCCCGGGCAGGGGCGGGGTGCCTGCAGCAGGGAGGCGGAGGGTGCGGTTGTCCGGGCGACCGTGGGGGCGGAGTCGCCGGCCAAGGCTGGTGTGGACTGTGCCCCCGACCCCCCCAGCCCCCAGCCCCGGGCCTGCCGAGTGTCGAACCTTCAGTCACAGAAGTGGGAGAGGGGAGATCGATGGTCTGCTATCTTCCAGTCCTCCAGATTATCCCAGTTCACTTCCAGTCCTTTTACTCCTGTACCTTTACCCGCGATTGTCGGGTTTTGAGTGCTCATAGTCATATGCGCTGATCTTTAAATCTTTGTAAATGAAACTTGTTCTGAAATTGTCCACTTGTCCCCTGCCTCCTGCCTGAAAAGCTGTAGGAGCGTGAACTATATTCCTTTCCACCGGAAATTTGAGGCAGTAGCAGGGGGGGACTTGGATGGATGTACCCTACTGTAGAAAAATCTCATCGCAAAAAAAAAAAAAAAATGTTTTTTTCAGATCACGTAAGGACTCACTGTAAGATTCCTTTAACTGTCCAAAGCTTTTAAAGTTTGGTTCCTACTTTTTCAAAGAAATATGAAGTACAGGATTTGCGAGTGTGGGCAAAGCTGTGGTACTAACAGAGTGGAGAGCGTGAACCTGGAGGGTTACAGATTCCTCTCTCGGATCCCTACTCTGTACCCTATTCAGTATGAGCTTATAGGAGCTTCTGGTTCTCAATTTCTGCTTTATTAAAAAAGTTGAATTACAAAATGATTGATTTCTGGATGTTGGGAATTTTGTGACCAAATTAAAAATTGGGGCTACCATACTTCGCATCTAACAGTTTGTCAAGTAAAGATACCTCTCTCTCTCTCTCTGTTTTTTTTTTTTACAAAAAACCTTCAATATTTAAGGTCACCGTTATTTATAATAAAGGCTAACTTTAATTTGAGCAAATTACTGTGCTGTGATTATTTTTCTTTTTGACTAGGGACAACAGCAGTTGCACATTAGAAATTACTTATTGTCCCTAGATGTTCCTTTTCAGCACAAAAATACTGATTTTAGCATTTTTTTCTCCTAATTTTGGGGATTGAACCCAGGCCCTTTGGACTGAACTACATCTCCAGCCTTTTTTATTTACTTGTTTTTTCATTTTAAGAGAAAGTCCTGCTCGCTCACCAAGTTGCCCACTCTGGGCTCAAACATTTGATCTTCCTGGCTTAGCCTCTCAGAGTGGAGGACTCTGGTCATATTTTTTTTACAGTATTGGTACTTTTCTGAAAACTGTCTTCTGGAATTTTTACTTTCAGGAGTGCTGTGGGAGTGGTGATGTGCATCTGTAACTCCAGCTACTTGGGATGCTGAGGCAGGAGGATCGCAAGTTTGAGGCTAGCGTGGACAGTATAGCAACATCTTAGCTCAAAAATAAATAAATAAAAATAAAAAGAATTGTATTGAGTAAGCACACTCACCAGATTCAGTGTGTGTATGTGTGTGTATTAGGGAGATGGTGAGGGAATATATATACATGATTTGTCTCATGTTTTCAAATGGACATTTATTCTAAAATTTGAAAGGGCAGGCATCATTTAAACCTCTGGTTTTCTTTCCTGTCGATAACGTTGATTCCTAGGCTTCTTGGCTGTCCACTCATTCACTACCTGTACGTCAAAATCACCAGGGAAGCATAAAAAGAGAGTCCCTGTGCCAGGGCCACACCCTCAGAGATCCCATACAGTGGTCTCTGGAATCTGCCAATTTCTGGATGAGTCAGAGAAGAACCAGGATTGAGAAACACTGACTTGAGGCACTCTGGCTTCATGAGGCCTGGAGTCGCATGATAACCTCATTCATACAAGCCTTGGAGAACAAAGGTGTTCTTATAATCTGGCCACCAGCCTTAAAATAGTTCAAGAGTGATGTGGGATGACACAGTATGGTTGGTTTTGTAACTCAAGGGCAGCTTTCCACCCAGAGCTTGAACTTCAGCTTCTGCGTACAGCTCCTATTCATGTGCTCATAGCTGAAATTAAATAGGAAGGCTCTTGGCCATGCCTATTTCCAGAACACTGGTCCTCCTCTTCTCGGCATTTCTCCTCTGGCCCCTTCCACCTATAACTGTTGGTGGGACCAACAGATTTCTGTTCCCAGGGCCCAGTGTGCCCCTCTGTTGCAAATGTCCCCTTGTCACAATTGGAAGGAGTTCCTACCTTTAAATTTACTGTGAATACTGTGCAAGTCTCTTACACAAGCAGAAAACATTTGTAGTTTTTTTTTTTAAATCTCAAATCAGCTGAAAACTATTCTCTTTTTATAAAATTTGGAGAATTAGATAGAAAAACATGTAGAAAATTTTGAAGAATAATTTTGACTTTCCAGCATCATGATCAGTAATTTTTGAAAATTTTATTTAATGAATATAGAAACTTTGTAAAGTAAGAAAAAAAGCATTTGGCACATAATGCTTAAAAATTTAGTTCCATTTTCTTCTGAAAGTCATCCTGTAGACTTGTATATTTCTTCAGTTTGAGGGGCAGCATTATATGGGAATGAACATAAGCCTTTGAGTTAACTTGATCCAGGTTTGAGTCCCTGTTCCATTATTTGTTCACTTTGTGACCTTACACAAGTTACATAGTTTGAGCCCAGATTTCTGATCTATATAATGGAAGGTGAAATACATATATTAAAGGGCTACTGTGAGGATTAACTCAGAATTCGAAACCTTTCCGTCACACCAGGCATAATGGCACATTCCTATAATCCCAGCGGTCAGGATCCTGAGGCCAGAAGATGGCCCACTAGTTTGAGGCTATTCCATGCTTATCGAAGAATTCCTTTTTTTTGAGACAGGGTCTCGCTTTGTAGTCCAGGCTGGCTATGAGCTCACTATGTAGCCTAGGCAAGCCTCGAACTCAGCAATCCCCCTGTCTCTGCCTCCCAAGTGCAAAAAGGCTCTTTTACATAGTAGTCTTGGTATTACAGGTTCTATATTCAGAAAACAGAAGACCTAGTTAAATCCTGGACCTATCCCTTGCCCTCATTAATAAAATTCTAAAGGAAAAAATTTAAAAGAACTCCACTAAGCCAGGTATGGTTGTGCACACCTGTAGTCTCAGACCCTGGGAGGCTGAGATAGCAGTATCTCAAGTTTGAGCTTAGCCTGAGCAATTTAGAAAGACCCTGTCTCAAAAGAAAAAGCATTTTAAAAAGGGATGGGGTGGGGTGCTGGAGATTTAGCTCAGTGGTTTGGGTGCCTGCCTAGCAAGAGCAAGGCCCTTTGTTTGATCCCCAGTAACCACATACAGCAATACCAGGCATGGTGACTTAACGGCCACCAGCGATCAGTACCACATATTGTAACTTGGCAATACCTACTAAAGCATAAAATGCACCTGCCTTTGACCCAGCATCCTCACTTTTAGGAATCTATCCCACCCGGCCCTCCTTCCTTCAGTAAGTATATAGGATAAAATGTAGTGGCCTAGAGGACCTGGAAGTGCTTGTTTATATATTAGTAGAGCAGCTAAATAAATTATTGCACATGTGTATATAAGAAATAATGAAAAGTTTATTAGATATCCATATGACAACTTGTATGTAAAGATTTATCAAACATTTAAAATACTGTATATTGTTAAATATTTAGTATGGTACAGAAAAAAGAAGATACAGTACTGCTCCGTGTTGTATGTTGATGCTGTAGAAGAGGAAAATGTTCACAGTCACATACCAGGTTGCCTGTTGCTTGTGTCCTCTGGGGTGAGATGTCAGAGAGGGAGATTATGTGTTATGTTTTGCATCTCTTTTTTGAGATGGAGTCTCGCTTTGTAGTTCAGGCTGGCCCTGAGCTCACTGTGTAGCCCAGGCAAGCCCCAAACTCAGCAATCCTCCAGTCTCTGCCTCCTGAGAGCTGGGATTACAGGCGTGAGCCACCACGCCCCACACTGTGGTATGTGGTACTGATTGCTGGTGGGCATGAGTCACCACACCCAGCATTTTATGTGGTTACAGGGATGGGACTCAGGACCTTGCACTTGCGAGGCAGGCCCTGGAACCACTGAGCTAAATCTCCGGCCCTGTTTTGCATCTCTTTACCACTTCACCATTTGGATTTGTCAAATCAGAATGTAACAATAAATATGTTACTTTTATAAGTTAAAATCACATTAAAAGAAAGTTAACTTGGATTTATATTTTACTTACTACTTCTAGCTTTATCCTATTTTTCAAAGTTCTGGCTTTTGTGGGGGAGGGGAGGGGTGGGGAGGGATAAAGTGCCAGTTCTGTTAAACTCAAGAGTTCCTTAATTTGTACCTAATTTTAATGTGTTGATAACCTGTTAATATTGCTGAACCTTTTTTTCAGTAGTGCTTTGTTAGAGATCTGGTAATATGGTTAGAGTTAATATAGGAAATGAAATGGAGGTTTTAGTGTCACAAGAATAATAAGGTTATCTTTAGACTCTATAGTGGGGAAGTTTGTATTTCAGAACCTCAGTGCCAAATAACATAAGTTAAAAATATGCCTGAGATTCTGTTACTTAGGGTTTTGTTTTATTCAGTCTGTAGCCACTGATGTGTTCATTGCAGCAAAGTAAGCAG
The DNA here is from genome assembly GCA_004025085.1 of Thryonomys swinderianus. Classification (NCBI taxonomy): domain Eukaryota; kingdom Metazoa; phylum Chordata; class Mammalia; order Rodentia; family Thryonomyidae; genus Thryonomys; species Thryonomys swinderianus. Next base: position 29,856 of record PVIC010005735.1, read on the forward strand.
TTTAATTTCTCATTAGAAATTCCAAGTATACTCTTACTTCCTTTTCAGGGGACTACCTGGTAGCAATCGAAGAGAAAAACAAGGCTACGTTTCTACGCGCATATGTGAACTGGAGAAGTAAAAGAGCAGAGAACTCACGCGTGTGTATCCGAATGCTTGGGCATAACATGGAGGCATCTTTTAGGGACTCCCTCAGAGACCAGATGTCTATTGTTGAAATGCCTCTTTCTGAGGCCCCCCTGTGCATTTCTTGTTGCCCTGTAAAAGGAGACCTCCTTGTTGGCTGCACAAATAAGCTAGTCTTATTTAGTTTGATGTACCAGGTCATTAATGAGGAATGCTCTATATTGGACTTTGAACGCTCTTTAGTTATCCACATAGATAATATCAGTCCTGTCGAAATTTCTTTTTGTGCTGGATATGTTGCTGTCATGTCAGATTTGGAAGTCTTAATCCTAAAACTGGAATCGGACCCTAAAAACAGAGAGAGAGTTAACCACCAGTCACACAAGACCAGCAATCCAGTAAAACAGGCAAATGAAGGTAAATGATGAATTTAACTTACTTTCTTGTTTTAGGTTTAGAGAAATGGTCATCTCTCACTGTCTCTAAAGAGCTCCAGTAGGTATGGCGCCAAGTCATAACAGTTATGGATTTAGTTATGCTGATTGCATCAAATCTCTGTTTATGACCCAGCTGGGCAGATAAGATTGTATGCCCTGTAAATGGATTTCTGCATACATTTGTTAGTGCACATAATGGATAGTGCTACATGAGAGATTTCTGGTCTTTTCTCACATGTATTAATTGGATGCCATTGGATAGCACCATCTCTGATTTTTTTGTGTAAAATGGGGGTAATAATCCATATTCTGTTGTACTTTATCAATGGTTGTGAGGAATAAATGTGCAAGTGCTAAAATTTTGGAAACTTACATGCCTTGTAATTGTATGAAATGTGTGTGTATAAAATTGTAGCATGCCTAATTGGTGAGAGGATACTGTGAAATCTACTTTCCATTCAAGGAGCTAATAGTGGATGTGTTGTACCTTTAACTTTGATTTTTTAAGATCCCAGTAATGAAACTTCACAGATTGAGCCAGATGATTTTGTTATCTGCCAAAAGCCCATGGAGCTTCTTGGTGAAAAAAGTGAACAGTGTGGAGTATCTGTTACTCTGGAACCCACGGGATTAGCTAATGAAAGAGTAAAATACTCCCACACCCGGCACCTGCTTTACAGGTAATAGAGGGTTTTTCACTCTCTAGTTTTTAGTGTTTTTGTGCCTGCTTAATGGACATGGATATTAGACTGTTTCCTCCTTTCGTTTTAAACCCACAGACGTTTTACTCCCGATATTTCCTTCTATGTCTCATCTGATGACATCAGGTTGCATTCCCTTCAGCTGCTGCCTGTTTACCAGACAGGTAAGTGTGGCAGTGCCACAGGGTGATAAGGTGACAGACAGGGTCTGGGCTGGAGGGAAGGTCAGTGTAGGGACTAGGTATGTTTCTTCTACTGAGTCTCCCTGTGGCCCTGGACAAGCTTCTTAACAAACATCTATGAACACTAGAAAGGAAAGTCTGGCCTGTTAGGAGAAGGGACCTTCTAGAGAAGGTGTGACAAAGCTCATTTCCACCTTTTTTTTTTTTTTTTTTTTTTGAGACAGCATCTCACTTGTAGTTGAGGATGTTCCTGAGCTCATTATGTAGCCTAGGCAAGCCTCAAACTCAGCAGTCCTCCTGCCTCTGCCTCCCGAGTGCTGGGATTGCTCATTTCCATTTTTAAAATGGCCCCTAGGTCCACAAAAGGAAAGTAGAGCCCTGCTAGAGCAGAGATTGACCTGGATTCCGACTGGGTCTGTGACAGAGCTTCTCGTGATGACCTGTGAGCAGGTGGGAGATGTGGGCTGAACACAGACTTATTTATAACGATGTATTTCAGCCTGGCTGCACTTTAGGTTACTGCACATTAGGGCACTTTTAAAAGTACTCATGCTCGGTCTCTCATGCTGGGGATTCTGACTTAGTAGGTCAGTTTTGGGGCCTGGCACAATTGTTTTTATTTTTTATTTATATTTTGGTACTAGGGATTGAACTGAGGACCTTGAATTACCAGGCAGGGGCTGTGCTGTGGTCTACATCCCTGGCAGCATCAATGTTTTTTATTTTATTTTTTAATTAATTATTTATTTATTTTGAGATAGGGTCTCACTTTGTAGTTCAGGCTGGCCCTGAGCTCACTTACTGTGTAGTACTTTTGGACTCACAACAATCCTCGTGCCTCTACCCTCCCAAGTGCCAGCATTACAGGTTTGAGCCACCACACCCAGCACTGTGGTGTGTGGTAGTGATTGCTGGTGGGCGTGAGTCACCATGCGCAGGGGATGAATTTGGGACCTTGCGCTTTCAAGGCAGACACTGGAACCACTGAGCTAAATCCCTGGACAGCATTAACGTGTTTTAAATGCTCACTATTGAACATTGAACATTGTGCTGAATATTAGCGAAATAGCAGTGAGCAAAAGGAGGCAACACATTTGCCCTTCGGAGTTAACTGTCTAATGGCAGGAGCAGACATGAGTTGAATATTCACATAGTCACAGGTACACACCGAAATGAATGTTGTATGGGAAACCCCACTGCAAAAGCATATAACAGAAGATCGTGGAAGAGAATCTGAAGGGTGGACTAGGGAGGAGGATGGTGCTGAAGAGCAAAAAGAGCCTTTCAGGCAGAGGTAGCAGCAAAGACTATGGTGGGAAGAGTCTTACAACTAAGGAACTGAGAGAAATAAGACCAAGGAGAGTCAGCAGGGAGAGATAGGCAGCCAGGCAGGACTAATAGCTGTAAAGCTTAGCTCTTTCACTGATTCAGCTTCCCTGTACTTGGGATAAGAATTCCCAAGTCCGGGCCGGAGGGTTAGCTCAGTGGTTCCGGCGCCTGCCTCACAAGCGCAAGATCCTGAGTTCAATCCCCGGTAACCACATACAATGCTGGGTGTGGAGACTCACACCCACCACCAATCAATACCACATACCACAGTGCCGGGCATGGTGGTGCATGCCTGTAATCCCAGCACTCGGGAGGCAGAGACAGGAGGATTGCTGAGTTCGAGGCTTGCCTGGACTACATAGTGAGCTCAGAGCCAGCCTGAACTACAAAGCGAGACCCTGTCTCAAAAAAAAAAAAAAAAGAATTCCCAAGTCCATTCCATCATCTGTGTGAACTCTGAACGCCTCCTGTCTAACTTGCCCTGTCTGCTGCTGTCCATCCACAGTGGTTTTTTCCTTTTTCATGTATGCCAAATTCACCTTCGGCTAAGACTTGCCATTTCTTCTAGGTTTAGAGCAAACTTTTCTCAGTTCCTGAATGACTGCATTCAAGTCTTTAACCTGCCACTCAAGTGTCACCTCACCACAGAGGACTTCTCTGACCTCTCAATTTAAAATATCCCTGCTCCACGCAGCATGGAGACGATTTGTTTGTTCTCCTCTCCCGTCCTCATCCCTAGAACAGGGCTCCTGTGAGAGCACTTGCTGTGTCCTGTGCACTGTGGTATCCGAGGAGTGAGAGCAGCAGCACTTTAATAGGACTTGATGCGTACTTAGCCATAGATATTGAGCTGGGCCCTCAGGCGTGAGTACCATTTCTAGAAGACAGAGACATAGGGGAACCCATAGTACCAGATGCAAGGTTGGTCATTATGTGTGTTTGGAGAAGTGAGCAGTTTGTTTGGCCAGAGTCCAGAAGAAAGGAAAATTGGACAGTTGGTTTTAGGATAATTGCAGAGTGTGCAGAAATGGGTTTCTGTTATTAACCATTGTCCTTAAAGTGTGCCTGTCAGAAGAGCACTTCCTTTTTTCTTTTCCGTTTTTTTTTTTTTTTTTTTTGAGATGGGGTCTCGCTTTCTAGTTCAGGCTGGCCCTGAGCTCACTATGTAGCCCAGGCAAGCCTCAAACTCAGAGCAATCCTCCTGCCTCTGCCTTGAGTGCTGAGATTATAGGTATGAGCCACCACACCTAGGATTGTGATATGTGGCAGTAATTGCTGGTGGGTGTGAGTTACCACGCCTAGTATTATTGTATGTGGTTCCCAGGCATTAAACTTAGGACTTTGTGCTGCTAGGCAGGCATTGAAACTAATGAGCTAAATCTCCAGTCTAAGAGTACTTGGTTTTTGGACCAGTGATTTAGCTCAGTGGTTTTGGCATCTGCCAAGGAAGTGCAAGGTCCTGAGTTTGATCCCTGGTAACTACATATAACAATACTGGGCGTGGTGATTCACACCCACCAGCAATCAGTACACATACCACAACCACAGTGCTGGGTGTGGTGGCTCACACCTGTAATCCCAGCACATGGGAGGCAAAGGCTGGAGGATTGCTGAGTTCAAGGTTGCCTGGGCTGTATAATGAGCTCAGGACCAGTCTGAACTACAAAGCAAGATCTTGTCTCCAAAAAACAGCATACTTCATTTTTTTTTTTTTTTTTGAGACAGGGTCTCACTTTGTAGTTCAGGCTGACCCTGAGCTCACTGTGTAGCCCAGGCAAGCCTGAAACTCAGCAATCCTCCTACCTCTGCCTTCCGAGTGCTGGGATTACAGGCGTGAGCCACCACGCCCAGCACTGTGGTATGTGGTATTGATTGCTGGTGGGCCTGAGTCACCATGCCCAGCATTGTATGTGGTTACCAGGGATCTGAACTCAGGACCTTGCGCTTGGAAGCAGGCCGGGAACCACTGAGCTAAATCTCCTGCCCTCCCATAATCTGAATTTTGTCAGTTGACTTTTCACAGGATCATTTAACATATTCCCGTATCCATTGTATTTCTTGTACTCTGGTATTTCTCTGATATCTTTTTGCTTGGTAATTGGATCCAGATCGCTGCTGTCCAGTATAAGATTAGTCGCATGTGGCTGCTGAGCACTTGAACTATAACTTGTGCAACAATTGAGACATCCTATAGCTATAAAATATACACTAAATTTTGAAGAGTTGGTACAAAAACATGTATAAAGTATCTTTTGTTTATTGCATGTTAAAGTGGTAATATTTTGGATATGTTGAATATAATGTTAAAATTTTAGTTATTTTACTTTTTAAATTATACTTACTAGAAAACTAATTTCCAGATTTGGCTCATATTATATTTTTATTAACAGTGCTGATCAGAATGTAATAGCCGGGCATGGTGGCACACACCTGTAATTCCAGCTTTGGGAGGCTGAGGCAAGAGAATCAAAAGTGTCAGCCCGTCCTGGGGAATTTTTTTTTTTGAGACAGGGTCTCGCTTTGTAGTTCAGGCTGGCCCTGAGCTCACTATGTAGGCTAAGCAAGCTTCGAACTCAGCAATCCTCCTGTCTCTGCCTCCCGAGTGCTGGGATTTCAGGTGTGAGCCACCATGCCCGGCTATCCTAGGGAATTTTGAGGAACTCTGGCTCAGAATGAAAAGGTCTGGCCATGTAGGTCCATGTGAAGACCTAGGGCTCAATCTCCAAAGCTGAGAGGGAAAGTCAGAACAAAAAATATATTACTATTGTTACTGTGTTTGTAATTTAGGTACTGTGAGCTCTGTTAGAAAGCCTGTGGTGTCTGGGGTACTCGCTTTATGATGTTAACAAGCCATTGATGGTCATTGTTTAGTTCTGTGCATTTAATAGGCATTACTAAGTGGTGATAGTCTGTAACTCTTTAATTTTCGTACTGGCATTTTTCTATAAAAAGCAACTTACTCCTAGCAACTTTTTGGTTTCCCACTGCTATAGTTTGCATAAAAAAGTCAAGATACTTATTTTTTCCCTTTATTTACTATTTTAATGGTATTTATTTCTTTCATTTTTAGATTTGGGTTCTTTTACTTCTGATGGAAAAAATTCATCTCAGGGAAAGGAGTTGCTGAGTCTTTTTTGCTTTTTCTCATTACCTCACGTGGGCTACCTCTACATGGTTGTCAAGTCTGTTGAATTAATGTCAGTCTACCAGTACCCCGAGAAGTCTCAGCAGGCGGTGCTCACACCACAGTTTCTTCACGTCATTGCCAGGTATTGTGACAGCGTCATGGGCTGGTATTCAAGTCACTTGTCTTTTTCTTTGCTGCCTAAATCCTTAACTGAAAATTGGGTGGACTAGATTAGAGGACTCTAATGAATGAGTTACGTCTGGCACTTCAAGTCTCTTTTGATGACACATACCTAGTTTTTCAGTGCTAAAAATTTAGACTCTGGCTTCCTCTTTGTTTTTTTTCCTTAGACTAGATGAGTGTTCTTTTTTTTTTTTTTTGCTTTTTGAGACAGGGTCTCGCTTTGTAGTTCGGGCAGGCCCTGCGCTCACTATGGTGCCCAGGCAAGCCACCGCGAACTCAGCAATCCACCACGTCCGGCATTGTGGTATGTGGTGTTGATGGCTGGTGGGTGTGAGTCTCCACGCCCAGCGTTATATGTGGTTACTGGGGATCGAACTCAGGACCTTGCGCTTGCGAGGCAGGCGCTGGAACCACTGAGCTAACCCTCCAGCCCGTAGATGAGTATTCTTGTAAGGAAATTTAAGGTTCTTCATGCAAGAAGCCAGCCTACCGGCCTGCCCTCCTATTCCTGCCCCCACATGTATGTGTGTGTGTGTGTGTCTGTGTGTGTGTGTGTGTGTGTGTCTGTGTGTGTGTCCCCACCAGATTCAAGCCAAGGTCTTCCTATTAAGCTACATCCTCAGAGCCTTCCTCCCTCTTTACAAAAATTTTGAGTTGCAGTCTTGCTAAATTATAAAGTTTCCTAGATTGGGCTCACACTTGGGATCTTCTTGCCTCAGCTTCCCAGAGTGCAGGTGTGAGCCATTGCACCCCGCTGGGAGATAGATGCTCATAGGAAATTCTAATGCACCGTCATTAGGGATGGTCAAAATATTTTGTTACATTTCTCTTTTCACTGCTGCTGTATTTTTTCTATGTGAATTGAGTTATTTCATAATGGTTTAGAACTGTGATGGGTCCAGAAAGATGATCAGATTGTACCCCAATTGGTATAAATGGGGGACAGTTATAGGGAGGCTGGAGTTATCTGCAGTCGTGTGGCTAGTTTAATGGTAGTTGTCCTGGGTGCTCCTGCCCTGGTATAGTGGCCTGTATGCTGGTTCTGGAGAAGAGGTTCAATCTCGTTTCCTTTTATCTCAGCAGTAAGTGTTGATTTTGGTTCTGTTTCCTGTTTTTTTTTTTTTTTTGCTTTTTGAGACAGGGTCTCGCGTTGTAGTTCAGGCTGGCCCTGAGCTCACTATGGTGCCCAGGCAAGCCGCCGCGAACTCAGCAATCCTCTTGTCTCTGCCTCCCGAATGCTGGGATTACAGGCATGAGCCACCACACCCGGCATTGTGGTATGGTGTTGATTGTTGGTGGGCATGAGTCTCCACGCCCAGCATTATATGTGGTTACCAGGGATTGAACTCAGGACCCTGCGCTTGCGAGGCAGGTGCCAGAACCACTGAGCTAACCCTCCGGCCCTGTTTCCTGTTTTTTTGAGCTCAGATTATGTTCAAGGCACTGCTGACCGAGCACCCATGCATAAAGTACCTATTTGCTGTCCAAAGCAGGAATATTAGAAAAGCTAGGGTTGACATTTTTGGAGAAAATATTAAGAATTCATGAAAGTACAGTACATATACATATTAGGAGGAGAGATTATTTTTAGTTTGGGGAAAGTTCAGATAGGTGGTTGTTTTTGAAGCTAGGTCTGAAAGCTGATTAGAATTTAGGCAGATGAAGCTTAGCAAAGCCTATAAAGAAAGACTATGTCTCATTTTTCAGAAGCGTGCTGTAGTCAATTGCAAGGAACAGTGGTGTATTTTTCACCAAGTGGTAGTGTCAGTCTCTTCGGCAAGTTCCAGGGTGTGTTTCAGGCTGCACAGAACCTACCTGGGATTCTGATACCCACTCCTAGTTCAGGTCCTTCTCTCCGCTGGCTTCTGATGTGCAGGTAAATGTGAGTGGTGGGAGTGTTTGTTAAGTGAATAGTGTGGAGTGTAGCTTCCAAGTGTCCAGAGTGTAGCATAGTGATGTTATGTAAATACCTGAGAAGCTGAGTAGTAGGGTTAATAGCTCAGGCTTTGGAAATTAAACCGAGGAGTTTTTTAAGGTTTGAAGCAGAGAAAGTGATGTAATCAGAGTACTGCATTAGGAAAATTGGTGATGTTATTGAATATTGATAAACAAGCTAATGGAATGGCTCCAAAAGGGATATTTAGGGGCTGGATCTGGTAGAGGAACAAAGAAAAGGAAAAGGAGAATAGATAGTCAGGTTCCAGGGAGAGTAGTTTGGGAGTCTGATAGGATAGCAGGGTGCAGGAGGATTTTTAGCTTGTTTTATGAAAGAACAAAAATTAGTGTAACAGATGAAAGGAAAATTTGGTTTAGATGTTCGAGTGGGAGGTATTTATTGAATATCAAGAGGGAATGATAAGTACATTTTTGGATGCATAGAACAATAGATAAGTACAGAGAGGAAAGCTTACAAATTTGTTAGTATTAAAAAGAAAAAGGTTAGGCCAGAGATATAGCTCAGTGGTCCCAGTGCCTGCCTAGCAAGTGCAAGGTCCCTGGTTTGATCCCTGGTAACCACATACAACAACAGTTGGCATGATGACTCATGTCCACCAGCAATCAGTACCACGTATCACAGTGTCAGGCAAGGTGACACACACGTATAATCCCAACACTCGAGAGGCAGAAGCAGGATTGCTGAGTTCGACGCTTGCCAGGGCTACACAGTGAGCTCAGGGCCAGCCTGCACTATAAAGTGAGACCCTGTCTCAAGAAAAGAAAAGAAAAAAAAAAAAGAAAAAAGCTAATTTTCAGAGTAATGCATGTGACTTCAAGAGTGTATAGACAGAAAAGTCACTGAAGATAAAACTCTGGCAAAGGTCATGTTTAATATGTGAGAAGAGGAAGACTAGGGTCTTGAAGAATACAAAGGAAGCTATGAAACTGTAGCATCACACATACCAAAGAAAAAGAGAGACAAAGCGATAGAAATATTAATTTCTTCCCCCACTGCAAAAGATCATACATTATTTTTTTCATCTGATTGTGTATATGGGTGTGACAGTTAGAATTTAGTAAGTAGAGCTGGGATTTAGCTCAAGTGGTACTGTGCCTACTTTGGAAGCACAAGGGCCCAAGTTTGATCACCAGTACTGGGGGGAAAAAAAGATTTAGTGAGTGGACCCATGAAAATTATACATCTCTCCTGTATATGTGCTGCTGAAGCAAGCACAGCATCTCTCTTGTATATGTTATTAAGTAATTTGGAACACAGAGTCCTGAATAATAGTATTATCAGGATATGAAGTGATGTGTAATTTCTGTTTTTTTTTCTTTCTTCAGTTAGACCACTATTGGAGCTTTTCTTCCTTCTTTCCTTCCTTCTTATAGTTCAGGCTGGCCTTGAGCTCACTATCTAGCCCAGGCAAGCCTGGAACTCAGCAATCCTTCTGCTCTGCCTCCCGAGTGCTGGGATTATAGGCCTAAACCACCACTCCTGGCACTGTGGTATACGGTATTGATTGCTGGTGGGCGTGAGTCACCATACCCAGTATTGTGGTTTGTGGTTACTGGGGACTGAACTCTGGACATTGAGCTTGCAAGGCAGATGCTGGCACCACTGAGCTAAATCCATGGACCAACCAGCTTTTTAAAAAAATTCATATGCTACTTGTGAGTGCTTTTTTTTTTCCACAGGAATATTCTACCCACTGTTAAGCACCTAGCTGTTTGATGGCAACATAATCTTGGAGATCTTCCCATGCCAGCACATTTCAGTATGCCTTATTGTTTTTTATACTTATGCTCCGTTTTCCAACAGTCCCAGCAGGCTGGCTTACTATAGCATAGGGAAGTTGATGCAGGGTCCCTGCCTCCTTATCCTGAGATCCCGAAGGTCATTTCTCTTTCTGCTCACAGCAGCTGTCCCTGTCATTCTGACCCCACTGTAAGTCTTGTCTTGCTTCCTACTTTCCGTTTCTTCCTGAGGTTTTAACCCTATTCCAGATTTGTAAGGGGTGGTAGGACTGTCCCCATCACTGTAGCAACTTGAAGGGTCATTTCCTGGAAGTGGAAATCAGAGAGACAGAAGTGGGAGCATCACCCATGACCTAAGTCATTTTTTTTTTTTTTTTTTGAGACAGGGTCTCGCTTTGTAGTTCAGGCTGGCCCTGAGCTCACTAGGTAGCCCAGGCAAGCCTCAAACTGAGCAATCCTCCTGTCTGCCTCCCGAGTGTTGGGATGACAGGCATGAGCCACTATGCCCAGCACTGTGATATGTGGTATTGATTGCTGTTGGGCATGAGTCACTATGCCCAGCACTGTGATATGTGGTATTGATTGCTGGTGGGCATGAGTCACTATGCCCATTATTGTTGTACATTGTTACCAGATCGAACTCAGGACCTTGCACTTGTGAGGCAGGCGCCTCAACCACTGAGCTAAATCTCTGGCCCCTAAGTCATTTTTATAACCTATGACAAAATGGGTTTATGGCATTATCCAGTAAATAATTAACTATAGGTAGTGTCAGCATTGGTGTTCATTCAGGTCACCCCAGCAGGCATGTTCTGTGCCTTTGGAATGGGCTCCCGGGATCTATTGGGTTTTATTCTTCAGAGAGCACTGCCTTAGGATAAACCTGTGGTGCTGTCGTCTTTAAAACAAAGTGTTGCACAAGGCGCTTCTGAACATTCCTTCAAAGAATCTCATTTGACCTCTGTCATCCATGTGTGCTTTTGTTAAACAGTTGTTCAGCATAATCCAGGCCACATGACATCCTGAACATAAGCAGTAGTATAGTACCTGGGAAAGAAACAGATAAAACAGGACATGGCTTGATGGCTGCTGACCCCAGCTCTCTGTGAATCAAGTCTATCGCTATGTAAAAGAACTGCATATTTGTTTTGTTTGTCCTTTGAAGTTACAGTTTGTGTTTACTGCTTGTTCCCTGTATGATAAAGCCCAGGCCTTGGAGAAGAAACATTTTGTCGAGGTGAATTTATTTCCCTTGTAACTTTTGTGGACACTAAAATGCTTGTTTAAACTTACCAAAGTGAGATAATAGATTATGAGACCCCTCTAAAAAGGGGAGGTAGAGTTTAGCGTCTGGCCAAAATTCCAAACCTGCTTTAGGGAAGTTCAGTTCTTTTAGAAGTAAATATTTCTTATTTTATCCGACTTCCATGCCTCCTTGTTTCCTTTCTCGATTTCCTGCAACAGGATTGCTATCCCAGCCATGTGATGACACCCAGTGGTCCTCTCCTTTGGGGATGGGAGGAATAGACCAAGTCAAGGAGCAGGTTCTGATCTTGACTTTGATCCTCATACATCTGTACCCTAGGCGGATCCTGGGGGCTGTAAGGTTGTCTGTAAAATGAGGATGTTGATCAGATTCCATGATTCTTCCACAGGGATGTAGATCAGAGTCATATATCGAGTTTACGTGACCCATGTTCAGCCCTCAGAGAGTCTGATTCAGTAGTGGTGCTATGAAGACCAGTTACACATTTGTAAACATGCTCCGAGGGGCTTTGAGGTACACTCCTGTTTGAGAAGCAATGTAACTCATCAACATTGGAATTTTCCCCCACTTCCTGTTGTTGTTTACCAGTGAAGCCTCCCTACTGTGGAGGGTGTGTTGGATCAGCCCCTTTTCTCAGCCATCTCTTTTTCTTCCCCAGAAACAACCTGCAGTGTTTCACAGTGCGGTGCAGTGCAGCAGCAGCTCGTGAGGAGGACCCCTACATGGACACCACCCTGAAGGTTAGTTATGACTGGTGGTTGATGTCTGCTGAGAGAACCTCGTGAAACCTTAAGATCCAAAGGGAATACTTGAATACTTGTAGATTTCTTTTGGGGCTAGGCTTGGGAAGGACTAAAGGTCTTAAGGTTGTCCTATTTACTAGAGTAAAACTGCATGTAAAATAGTAAGTTTATGTGATGTATTACACTTATTGATTTGTATATGTTGTACTATCCCTGCATTTCTGGGACAAATACTACTTGGTCATGGTGTTTTGGTGATTTGCTGTATTCTGTCTGCCAGTATCTTGTTAAGGATTATATATCTGTTACCAGAGAGATTGGCCTGCATTTCTCTTTTTTGCTTGGGTCCTTTTCTGGTTTTGGAGTCAGAATAATGCTAGTTTACAGGGATGCCTTTGGGAGTACTCCTTCCCTTTAGATTTTATTAAAGAGTTTGAGTAATATTGGCATTAGATACTCTCTAAACTTCTTACAGAATTTGGCAGTGAATCCACTGGAACTGAGCTTTTCTTGTTTTTAAAATTGATTTTTCATTTTCATTGCTGGCTTATTCAGGATTTTTTTTTTTGTTTGTTTTTGTTTTTTTTTAAAATATTCAGGATTTTTATATTTCTTGCTTTAGCTTTGGTAGTTGTATGTGTCCAGGTATCTCAGTTTATTCTGAATTTTCCATTTCATTTCATTTCATTGATTGAGACAGGTTCTTGCTTTGTAGTTCAGGCTGACCCTGAGCTTACTATATTGCCCAGGCTAGCCTCAAACTCACAGCTATCCTCTTGAGATTACAGGTTTGAGCCACCACACCCAGCATTGTGGTGTGTGGTACTGATTGCTGGAGGGTGTGAGTCACCACACTCAGTATTGTGGTATGTGGTTTACCCAGGATCTGATCGAATTTAGGACCAGACACCAGAACCACTGAGCTAAATCCCCAGCCTCCATATAACGTATAACCTTCACTATTTCATCAATCTGTTGTGATTTTACCTTTTTTTATTTCTAGTTGCATTTGAGTCTTTTATGAGATTGAGTAGGGATTTATCTATTTAATCTTTCAAAGAACCAACTCTTGGATTCATTGATTCTTTGTGTATTTTTAGCTTAATTAACATTAATTTCTCTTCTGATATTTATAGTTTACTTTCTTGTACTAGATTTAGTTTTGGATCTTACAAGATGCATTGAAATGGTTTATTTATGGTATTATCAGATATGCCTGTAATTCTCTTTTTTTTTTTTTTTTGCTTTTTGAGACAGGGTCTCGCTTTGTAGTTCAGGCTGGCCCTGAGCTCACTATGGTGCCCAGGCAAGCCGCCTTGAACTCAGCAATCCTCCTGCCTCTGCCTCCCGAGTGTTGGGATGACAGGCGTGAGCCACTACGTCTGGCATTGTGGTATGCGGTGTTGATTGTTGGTGGGCGTGTCTCCATGCCCAGCATTATATGTGGTTACCGGGGATCGAACTCAGGACCTTGTGCTTGCGAGGCAAGTGCCGGAACCACTGAGCTAACCCTCCGGTCCCTTGTAATTCTCTTATTTTTAAAGTCTTCAACAACCTCTGTACTTACTCTAAGAGCCATTGGATATACTAGATCACTAATCTCTTTTTTTTTGAGACAGGGTCTCGCTTTGTAGTTCAGGCTGGCCCTCAGCTCACTATGTAGCCCAGGCAAATCTCAACTCAGCAGTCCTCTTGTCTCTGCCTCCCAAGTGCTGGGATTACAGGCGTGAACCACCACGCCCCACACTGTGGTATGTAATACTGATTGCTGGTGGGTGTGAGTCACCACGCCCAGCACTGTATAAGGTTACCAGAGACTGAACTCAGGATTTTGCACTTGCAAGGCAGGCACCAAAACCACTGAGCTAAATCTCCAGCCCACTAACCTCATTTTTAATGAGAATATGCTTAGTTTTACAAAAGCTTTTGACCACAATTTGTGATGTTCTTTTGACTTTGAGTTCTGCTCTTAAAAATACACTAATCATTTGCCTGATACTTTGCTATGCTTTTCTACTTCTGATGTGTAAGCCCTTCAAATTGATACTTGTTGTGAAGGTATGCTGCTGTATTTTCAAAGTTTAGCTGATGTCTACCTGGAGCCTCATGCAACTTCTTACAGAACAGTAAGTGTTCTGTAATAGTTGTACATTAATAAACAGCCTGAAGTGTCTGAGGTCCTCATCCAGAGTCTCTGTCACCACCTGTGGGAAGTTAGGGTTTTGGGAACATGAAGTCTGAGTCCTGGGTGGCCTTTGCTTTTTGCCGTGACCTGCCTGTGGTTTTCTGTTGGTGACCAGGTTGATTGTTTGTCTACAGCCCTTCAGGAAATCAGAACCACAGATTTCTTATTTCTTCTATAAGATTCATTATAATCTTTCCAAGTAAGAGATGATTTTTAAAATAAGGATTATTTTTCTAATGAAAATGGCGAGATGAAGGTGATGAAATATGTTCCATTCTTTCTTCTTTGTCCTTCTCTTTTCCCTCTCAGCTGGCCTTTATGAACCCCAGAAACATACGCTCTCCAGGGCACTGGAGAACTGGGGCCATAATTGCTGTGTAGACTGAAATAGGATCAGTCTATGTTTGAAAGATCATGATTCCATGTCTTCTTACACTCTCATATAACTAGAGAGAACGAATGAGTCAGAGATGAAGGGGATGGAAGGAGCTGGTAGGAGCTTGCTTCTCTCTCTGAGGCCGGCAGAGGCAGGAAAGGAAGAGCAGTGGTGATCTCATCTCACTTTCCTTGTGATCTCATCTCACTTTCCTTGTGATTCTCCCAGTTCTGAAATCCTGACACCATTGAGTGAACGTGTGCGGTCACTTAACCCCACACGCAGACTCAGGCTGGGAGCTGTGGTTACCAAAAAAGGTTTTATAACCTCATCATCTGGTCCAAAGTGCATGGGATCCTCCTCCCTTTCTTGAGATTCTACTCATTTTCACTCAACTATTTTTACAAATGAAAACTAGACAAGAGTATTTTTCCCTAACCACTTTATTCAAAGGGATGGTCAGGATGCCCTCAGAATCCAAATGTTATTCATGGAGGAGAGGTCAGAGGCCTATCAGCGTCCTTTTGGAAGATCCCAGAAAGGCTCTCCCAGTATCTTTCTCGTGCACTGTACACAAGGTAGTGGTCCCCTGCAGGAGAGCAGCCTTGCTCATCTAGTTTACCTCACAGGTCTGGCCCGTGAGCTTCTCCAGCTCTGGTTCTGCTCACACCCAAAAAGTCACAGTCAAGGCTCCCTGAACATACAAGGATCTCGAACACACACCCATCCACGGAGAAACTATCACTTGCCCTCTCCACGCCATAGAGTATTATTTCACAGTGTGTGCGTTTTGCCTAGAAATACCATTTGGGTGTACCCAAGCCAGCCCACCACAAGGAGGCATTTCCCTGGGTGGTACTGTACCGGCGTAGGGCTGCTCTGCTGGAGGACTCAGCCAGAGCCACTGCAGGGGTTTCTGCAGCTGTGGGACCCTGTTTCTATATTTATTCAGTCAACCAACACTAAAGTTATTGGTTGAGTAGCTCTGTAGAAGAGACAGTGGGCTACATAGATGTAGGTAATTATCACTCTCTACAATAGGAATGTGGGCCTAGGAGGGAGGGAAGCAGAAGAGATTTGATCGAGCATACTGATGCTACTGATTCTTGAAGGTTAAAATCCGTATGCCTTTACTCCTTGGTTAAATCTGTGATTTTCTTTTTCTTCACTAGGCTTGCCCGCCTGTCAGTATGGATGTCTGTGCTTTAAGAATACAGCTTTTTATAGGCTTGAAAGCTATCTGTCATTTTAAAAATCATATAGTGCTTCTTACCAAGGCAGACCCTGAAGCCATTCCAGACAGAAGAGAGTCACCCAGGAGGTTTCTGTAAGCATCCCCTTGCCCTAGACATTCCTGCTAGCTTGTATGACATGAATTGTAGTCAGTGTAGCTTGTGCGGGTCTTAGTTTAACCTTTTAAAAATCAAAACTTTGAATGATCAGATAGCTTTTCTATGGAATTCTTTTTCCAGAGAAAATAAAAGATGTTTCAAAGACCTTTATAATGGCCTTTATAATAGACCATGGAACTTTCAGGAGAAAATGAATTATAAAATAGTTACTGTAAAAAGCAGTGCTATTTTAGATAAGAATTTTAAAAGCATGCTTTTCTGTGTAATTCAAGGGAATTTGTATTAATTCTAGCTACAAAGTTTTTTCACTGTTTTTCTTTGACCTTTTAGGAGTTAGATTTTTTTAATCCAAAGATTGTTTTCTGATAGTGCAAAAGAAATTAATAAGTGTGTTTCTCACTCAACAGCATATTCACGATCTATAAATGTGTGCTGATCTACTTTAAAATCCAGTTGCATTTTTATTACATTACTCTCTAGTTCATTTTTAGTCTGTCTTCACATTGCTAAGAGTTTAGCACTTAATTCTAGACTAGTAATGTTTGTGTTTGATGTCTTGTCTCATGAAGGCTACAGGCAGGAGAGACCCTGGGAACAGGGACTTTCATAGCCTACAGACTTTTGTAACCTGTCTTCTGAGGTTGTTTGTTTGAGAATACTTGTGGAGTAAATCAGAAGCAGTTGGTTTATCCATAATAATTATATAAAATGTAGTTGGTCCGTGTAGTACTAAAAAGTAATATTCAGTGAAAACCAGCCACATAGCTGGTCACTGGAGAAATCACTAAATGAAAGTGATTTCATAGTTACAATATGACTATAATATACTATATATGTATATATATACTATAATATTTCATATTTATAATATAGTTATAGTATTTATGTCACCCAATATTTATCACCTGGTACTGTCATTTATTAATAATGCATTCTAAGAGTTGTTAACCTTCGTTATGCTTTCAGTTCTAGAAAAGACACCAGTGTTAAGATCAAACCTGTAGCTGAGGCTGGCTGGAGTTTGTATATTGTGAATACAATCTCACCAGTGCAACTATACAAAGAAATGGTAAAGAAATGGTATTTTTCCAGACTTCTGTTTCTTGTTTGTAGAAATTCAATAAAATTGCTGATCCTAAATCGATTGTGTATGTCATACATTCAGCCAACCAGTTTCCAGGATCTGTGTGAGGAGGGGTTTCTATCTTCACCTTCTCATTTTCTCAGCTTCTACAAGTCCCTTATTCAAACACACCTTCCTGAAAGGTTCAGTGACCCAGACTAAATATTAGTAGCTCTCACCCTTGACATTAAGCCCTACCAAAGAGAATCATGAAATAGAGTTGGAAAAAAATCAAAGACCATCTCTCCCTGTCTCTTTATATATTATCATTGTTCTAGAACGCGGAAATTGCACCAGCAGTACCTATTGAAAAGGGCCTGGAGTGGACACCTTACTCTTGGTCTAAGGGTGACAGCTTCCTACTCATCCCTGTCAATTATTTTAACTTTTTATTTTGAAATGATCTCAAATTAGAGAAACGTTGAAAGAACAAGAACAGTACAAAGAAACTGTTTTCCCCATATAAGTGGATTTTCTCCATACATAGTACTTCACCCCTTTCTTTCTCTTTCTGCTTATACTCTTGTGTTTTCTCAGCAGATTTTTTTCTTTTCTGATCCATTGGATGGTAAATTTAATACCTCATAACTTTGCCCCTGAACTCCACATTGTATATTCTCCACAGATCCAGATATTCCCTTATTTAACTACACTACAAAAGCATGTTTGACTAAATTTAACTTATAGATGATATCTAATCTGCAGTTCTTACTCCATTTTTATCAATTTACCCAGTAATGGCTTATAAGCGTTTTCCAACCCCTTCAGTCTAGGATCCAGTTTGCAGTCATGATATATTGAGTTATCATTTCTCTTTAGCATCCTTGAATCTGGACTATTTCTGCTACCTTTCCTTTTATTTAATAATACTGACATTTCACTTTTACAAAATACATCTTTCCTGATTACCTTTATTTTTCAACTTTTTTTTGAAACTGTTCCTTTATTTTTGTGGTGCTAGCGATTGAACTTTGCTCATGCTGAATGAGCACTCTACCACTGATCTCCATCCTCAGACTCCTTTAGTCCTTAAAGCTGTTAAACAAGGTGTGTTTGTGCTGATGCACATGTTAAAATTGCTCACAGATAGTGAGGAAAGAAAACTCAGCTAAGGCCCCATTGAATGATGGATAGTTACGTGTTTACTGTATTTACTCTCAATGTTTAATGTGCTCAAATATAAATGTCAGTCACACGAGTTAGATGTGTTTAGGAACCAGAGTATTATCAGGTGTGTTTCTTCAGCAGCATTCGCTGTCTGTCCCTCCTTTCAGGTGGACTATAGTAACACCTACAAGACTGTGAGAACCCAGAGCTGCATCCACCTTCTCAGCGAGGCCCATCTGTTAGTGAGAGCCGCCCTGATGGATTCCAGCCAGCTGGAACCTGGAGAGAAAGCAGAGCTTTTGGAAGCATTTAAAGAAAGCTGTGGGCACCTTGGAGATTGTTACAGCAGGTTGTTAATGCTCCTGAGAACCTTGCTGCAGAAGCCATCTTGAATTTTGGATAGTTTTACCAGCTCTTTTAATCTGATAACTAGGGGAACGTGTGAAGGGAGGTGGTTTGTTTAGTCACTTATTTCACAAGCATTTATTGAACACATACTGTGTGCCATGCACTGTGCTTGGCTTAGATACAGATGAATGTGACCCATTTCCTGTGGTGAGTCACCACTTAACCAGAAGAGCAGCAAGTCTCAAGTCCCTTAGTCTCATACCCTTTAACTTTGGAATTCAAAGTGTTTTAGGCCTGGGGTGCCCCATTAGCAGTGAAAAGCCTGTCGGTCCCATTCTTTATCATCGGTTAGCTTAAAGTGTAGGTGTCATTTGGACAGTCCGCACTTTTAATCTTAGAAATCAATGTTTTTGTGATGTTAGAAAGAGACACTAGAGCAAACAAAAATTTTTTTGAGGATGTTATTTACAGATCTCTTATCTGTTTCAGAGACTGTCATGATCCACTGATTGTGAATTAATAAAGCAGACTTTCTACCTGTAACACCATTATTTTAGAGCCACATCCTGATATGGGAATTCACTTAATGAAATTTTCTTTTTCTATATTTCTCACAATATACAAAAATAAACTTTTTCTATATTTCTTATAATATACAAAAAGAAACTGGAATGACTTGAAAAACAAAACTTGGGCATTTATTCCAATTATAGTGGCACTAGAGACTATTTTGAAAGTCATGTCTTTGGAAAGCATGATCTATTTTATTATTGGCTATGTGAAATACACAGGTTTAGAATTCACAAATTTGAAGGGTTTTGTTTCCTTCTTTTAGGCTTGACACGCAGCACTCCCACCTCGCCTTGCCATACTATAAGATGTCTGGTTTGTCTCTGGCTGAAGTTTTGGCCCGCGTGGATGGGGTAGAGCATGACTCGCAGAGATATGAGAGGGGACTGATCTTTTATATTAATCATTCACTTTGTGAAAACCTGGATGAAGAATTAAGTGAAGTGAATATTGTTTTTTGTTTAGTTATAACTAATACTTAATTTTAAACTCTTCATTTTATGAATTTATTCTATATCATATTATTTGGAAGTCAGTTTCAACTATTTTCATCTTTGTTATTTTTAAATAACATGTAAATGCCATTTCCTTCATTAATGATTTTAGAATATTTGGGTTATCTTCTCCTGTTCACTCACTGGATGGATAGGGAGGTCCACAGCAACCGAAGGACTTGCCCCATGACAGAGGCGTGACTAGAATGTGGGTCCTGCCTTCCTTCTCATTTGCAGTCCTTTCCGTCGCTCTGGAGCCCCTGTTCTTCAGATGTTCAAAACTCACTTAGGAAATCTTACCTCAATGACTTTAAAACATTATTAAGTAGTGTTTTTAGTGCCTCGTGTATTTTAAATACAGCTGGAAATTGAAATCTCAAATGTTTTTGAGAGACAAAGTTTCCTCATAGAGATTACTTCATTGGGTATATTTTGAACTAAGTTTTTTAAAGTTAATTTAGTGAAATACTTAGTTCTTCTTTTGAATTTCTATGTTGGTCGCAACGTGGAACACATTTCCACTGACTTTTCTTCACTATCATTCAGCAAAGCGATCTCCTCAGGTCATCTCAGATCTCCCTTGTAGCCAAATCAACTCATTTTTAATCAAAACTTGGTACTAAAATTTTATCTTTAATTACTGTGTTTGTGTCTTTTATCTTTGAGTGTATATTTAGTTTTCTTTGGCTGACAGACCCTTTATTCTTTGTTCTTGTTCACTGAAGGAATTAGCAGCAAAAGTGGTGCAGATGTTCCACATAGCTGAGCCGAAACAATTGCCCCATGTGCTCTGTAGTCCTTCTATGAAGAATGTGAATCCCTTAACTGCCTTGAGCTGTCTGAGGAAGCTGGACTCCTGTGGCCTCTCCTCAGTCTTAGTGACACTGACGAAAGCAGCACTGGTTCTAAAGATGGGAGATCTTGACACGTACAGAGATGAAATGAAAAGTCACTCAGAGGTATGAAGTTCTGCCTGGTGTCAACAGCAGGAGGACAGAGGAGGCTGAAGTCCAGAGGAGTTTGGGCTTTTGATAGCTCATATGTTCATAGTAATGTGGAGCCGACTTAAAATTAGAAGGAAAATGACCTAAGGGGGATCTTGGATCTGGCAAATGAGAGAAGACTGATAATGACAGCAGTGGTTAGTCAGGTCTTTTACCTGAGTGTGAAGTACATTCCGCCACTGGATGATAGTGAGGAAATCCTTTAGGGATATGAAGCAAAGATGTTAAGGTTTTAAGGAAAGAAAACTGGAAATAATGTTATTTGAGCTTTTGTCATATAAGGCTATTCTAGCCCCTTTGCATATGTCATCTTCTTTAATTCTTACTGCAGTAAAGCTATGAGGTGGATGTATTATGACTATAATGCAGGTGAAGCAGCTAAGACACAGAGAGCGTGATCACACGGTTGCCAGGCGGGAGAGCCGAGGGAACCAACCAAGCAGCTTGCCTACAGAGTCTGTGTTCTGCACTGTTGTTTTTGTTGCCCAATTGTGGGCATGTACCCAAGTAAAGCTGGCTGTAAAGTAAGAGCTGAAGTCCTTTATTGTTTTACAAGTGGCGTGCTTTGTTACAATGAAGAGAACATGTCAACATCAGGGCGTCTCCTGCTTTCAAGTGTAGAATCCTAGAAAAAAGTTAATTTTTTTCTTGATGTTCCCTTAAATATTAATAACTTCTATAAGCAATTAATGATGTCCTGCTTGGGATTCATGAACTAGCCTTTGTTTTAAAAAAGTGTTTTAACTAAATTATTAATAGCCTAACCCTGAATCCCAAAGGCATTAGGATGTACCTCGAGAGGATAATCTGAATTTATTGTACACTTTTCTAAGTTTCTTCTTTGTCTGAAGATGAAATTGGTGTGTGGCTTCATTCTGGAACCTCGGCTACTGATTCAGCAGAGGAAAGGACACATTGTCCCAACAGAGCTTGCGGTTCACTTGAAGGAGACTCAGCCTGCATTGCTAGTGGCTGCTGTCCTGGGTTTACAGAAGAACAGCAAAATTGGAATTGAAGAGGCAGATTCTTTCTTTAAGGTTTGTCACATTAAAAAAGGAAT
Organism: Thryonomys swinderianus; assembly: GCA_004025085.1. Lineage (NCBI taxonomy): Eukaryota > Metazoa > Chordata > Mammalia > Rodentia > Thryonomyidae > Thryonomys > Thryonomys swinderianus. The sequence continues at coordinate 51,266 of PVIC010005735.1, forward strand.
TTTTCCAGATAGCTTGATAAAATCAATTGAAAGGCAGGGAGGGAGAAGAATAAAAAGACTTTGTTTACTGAGAAAACTTACACTCAATCAGTTTGTAACATAAAAGTACAAATAAAAAATATTTCTGGAGAAACTCCATTCGTGCAGCCATGCAACCTGCAAACTTGCGTGTTGAAAATGTCCATCTGTTTTTGCCACAGCACTAAAGCATGACTTGCAAGACCCCACACAGTGGTGTGTATTCAGTCAAGCTATAATTTTTTTTTTTTGAGACAGGGTCTCACTTTGTAGTTCAGGCTGGCTCTGAGCTCACTATGTAGCCCAGGCAAGCCTAGAACTCAACAATCCTCCTGTCTCTGCCTCCCTCCCGAGTGCTGGGATTACAGGTGTGAGCCTGGCTAGTTGAGCTATAATTTGACCAGTGCTGTGTTTATTTGGGACTTGAGGGCTTGTTTCTGTTTTCAAGGTGCTTTGTGGTAAAGATGAAGGTACGGTTCCTCAGCTCTTGGTAGACTTTTGGGAAGCGCAACTGGTGGCCTGTCTCCCAGATGTGGTACTTCAGGAGCTCTATTGCAAGCTCATATCACAGTACATTTGGAGATTATCTAAGAGACAACTTCCTGACACCACACCCTTGAGAACAGCAGAGGATCTGGTAAGATAACAGAACTGCATTTTAAATTAAACTCATACATTGTAGATTACAATCTAAAATGAACTTAGTTTTCTGTTACCAGATATCTTTTTTTTAGTTCAGGCTGGCCCTGATCTCACTATGTAGCCCAGGCAAGACTGGAACTCAGCAATCCTCCTGCCTCTGCCTCCCGAGTGCTGGGATTACAGTCATGAGCCACCACACCCACACTGTGGTATGTGGTATTGATTGTTGGTGGGCGTGAGTCACCACTCCCAGCATTGTATGTGGTGGCCAGGATCAAACTCAGGGCTTTGCAGGTGCTGGAACCACTGAGCTAAATCTCCGGCCCCAATATCTTAAGCTGGAGTTTATAATACACCTAATGCTTGCCTACTACCAAAATTGTCCATATTTGAAGTAATTTTAAGTTGTGAAGAATACAATCTGTTTCTCTGTATTACTTGCAGTAATAACGCATCAGTAGTCAAAGATGTGGAAAGGACACCACCAAGTCTATACTTCCTCAGCAGAGGATCAGTAAATAGGACCTGAGAGAATATGCCACTACCACCTCCCAGGTGGCAGAGGGACTCCAGAAAGCCAGTTGGCGGGGAGGCTGCACAGTGGGTGCCTATTTCCTGTCAGCTGCACACAAAAGAGCAGTTTAGAAATTACTCTCCTTGCTGTCTTCTTCTCTTTCACCCTTTTTCCTGTCATGGATGCCACCATAACTGATGAGTTAGCTGAAAAAGTCTCTAGCTTCTTAAATAAGGGTTATTCCATGGGAATTGTCTTGAATTTATGGAAGACATTTGGTGTCCCAAATGGAGTAGTATAAATAACTCTATTTCAGTATTACTCTTAACACTTTTTGAGCATTATTAGGCTGCAGCAGTACTTTTTGTTACAGTACTTCATTGGAATGTTTTAAATGCCAAAATATAAGGAAATATTTAGTGCAGATTTTGAGGGGCAGAAACAACAAAGTGGAAGCTTTTCCGGGGTAAACATCCTAAAGACTTCCCATCACTAGGACAGTGTGCAGCTGACTCTGTGATGTGCCAGAGAATTAATTTTTGCTTATATTTTGTCAGTGGGTGAGGGGAATTTTCAATTTTCATATTTTGTCTATGATAAATTCCTTTTACATTTTAGATAAATGCCTGTAGTCATTATGGCTTAATCTATCCCTGGGTTCATGTTTTAATATCATCTGATTCTTTGTCCAGTAAAAATTATACAGAAGACCTTTCAAAATTACAGGTAAATAAAATGCTATTTTTTTATTTAAGTTTGGTAGAAAATTAAGTACTCTGTTAATCTAGAATGCATCACTTTTTGAGAAAAAGTCTATTAAGCATACTCAAGAGCTTTAGTCAAAATGGCTGCCTCTGCCTGGAGCTGGTGATGGTTGTCTGAGCTGAGAGCATGGCCAGGCTGAGGTAAGTGGGCAAGTTGCACCAGCTTTTGTGACTGTTGTTATCATTTCCAGGATGTGTTTGATAAAGCTTTGTGAAATTGAAGTGTGGCAAATGTGTAGTGGTGTTTTTATTGTGTGGTGTGTGTGACTGACATAATGTAGACCTTTAAATCAAGCCAACTACATGTGATTGTGTCCTGTAAGAAGGCAGCTCAAAGTAGCCAGTTTATCTGGCTTCTTCTACAAAGACTCTCAAAAGATAGCAAGGCACAATTAGGGTTTTAATAATCCTGTTCTGACTGTAACACTGTATCCACTGAACATGAGACATAAAGCCTGCATTTGACTTGGTGGATCACACTTGGCTAAATTGAGCATATGATTTTGTTTAATGTACATCAGTGGCCAGACTGAATATTATTTCCACATTTGTTTGGTCTGCCCAATGTAACTGACATCATGTAACAATTAAAATTTCATATCAAGAATTGTGATTGTTGTCAGGCATGGTGGCTCATGCCTGTAATCCCAGCGCTCAGGAGACAGAGGTGAGTTCAAGGCTAGCCTAGGCTACATAGTGAGCTCAGGGCCAGCCTGCACTATTAGGCGAGAAATATCAATAAAGATAAAAATTTTAAGAAGTATACAACAAAACTTAAAAAAAAAAATTGCAATTTTTCAAGGTCCTCAAAATACAGAGCAGAGATGGTAACTCTGACCTTTATTGCTTCAGAGACCTGAGAACTGGCACCAACCAGTGGCCTCGTGGGCGAGGCACATGCCATCTTTTCTGCCCCGCTCTGTTTGCCATCAGACAGCCCAGAGGCTGAGTGGCTCTTACTTGCTTTTCTCATACTCAGTTGCCTTTATGTGTTTTGATTCTCTGTCAAAGCTTCTGAGTTTGTTATCTCTGATTTAAACTTTAGCAACATTAGTGCTTCTGGAACCAAATGCCAAATTCAGGTGAACATTGACCTTAAAAGCTTAAATAGCCTGTTGCTTAGACTCGGCTCCCAGACAGGATTGTGTTGTCTTGAAGTTATTTACACTTGTCTTTACAGATCACCAGTGAAGATCCTTGTTGTCTAGTTTTCTTACGACACACAGGCTTCTAAAGGCTTAGCCATAGGTGTGTTCATTTTACAAACATTGCTGGAGCATCGTCTGTAAACCTGGTGGACAGCACTGGGCTCTGCCCCTTCTCCCAAACATACATACTGGTGACATATTGTACATCGTAGTAAAGGCCATTTTAAATTGCCACTTGCAGTTTTAAAGTGTATTTATAATCCTTGCTTGAAAAAGTGTAATTTAGTGATCTTTCAAAGTCCATTTCAAAGTATTTAGAAAGAGTACATTCTTCCTGACAAAATCTTCACTGTTAAAGGATAGAAAAGTTTCTGGACATGATGGCATACACTCGTAACTTCAGTATTCTAGGAGGCTGAGGTGGAGGATCTCAGAGACCCTGGATTCCAGTACCAAAAGAAAAAAAGGGTAGAAATGTCAAAGTAAACTTTTCTAAATTATTTTTCTAATTATAGCTTTTCCTATATTATCTGTTAGTCTTAATCATTGAGAAGTAAATAAGTATAGAAAAAAAACATAAGGTTTCACTGGTTCTCAGCTAGAGAAATAGGAAAATTCAGAATCACTTGAAGAGCTTTTCCAAAACTGTGTGACTGTCTTCTTCCTTCCCTGCAGATTTGATGGGAATTTGTCTATAGTCCTCAATCATTTTAAGACATTTATGTTATAATTATGGCTTATAAATAAATTTATGTATCCAGAAACTGCCTTTTGAAAGGATATTGTAAATGTCCTGCTCTGCCAAAATTATCATGGTTCTCATCCCTCCCTACTCCTATGTCCTTGCCAGCTGTCTTCCCTTAAAAACATAGGTACACAGTCACGATTGTCTGGACAGAAGACAAATCTTCACGTCCCAGCCCTGCAGAGTCAGGACTGGGGGTGAGGGATCGTGGTTGGAGAAGGGAATAAAATGGTGCATGTGTTGGATTTGGAGAGCAGTCCATTTCCAATATTCAAATAAAATGAAGAAACAGACCACATCAACAGTATTTTAAAGAACAACCATAATGTTAGGATCACTCTTCATCTAGTTAAATATGTTCTGTTCAGCTGTTTTATTCATTATGAACTTGTAGTTATACATGTAAAACTAAGTAAATGTTCCTATGTAATCCATTTTTTTTTTTTTTTGAGACAGGGTCTCGCGTTCTAGTTCAGGTTGGCCCTGAGCTTACTATGTAGCCCAGGCAAGCCTCGAACTCAGCAATCCTCTTGCCTCTGCCTCCCGAGTGCTGGGATTACAGGCTTGAGCCACCACACCCAGCTATAATCCATTTTATACCAAGTGTTGACTCTTAGTTTCCTGGCTTTGGTGCCCTTGCCTTCTTTCTTCCTCCTGCCTCACCCATTATTCCAGTAGGTCAAGTAGGTACAGAAATAATCTCTTTTCCTTCTTGTTGGGAGACCTGTGAATGGGAGATTATTGGTTTATTTCATTTTTGCCATCTTATTGTCAGGAAATCACTCAGATGCATAATTTATTAAATTTGCTGGAAGGATATATACCAACCTTATTCTCCTGGCTATTCCTTGATAAACATTTGGAATAAAATAATCATGCTGATGGTGAATGGATAGTTCATGTTCCATTTCCTCCTATAAGTCTGAGAAGATGCTGTAGCAAAAAAGATGCAGGGAAAAAAAACCAAGATATGACTAATCTGTCTGACAGGTGAAAGGGGAAATGATTACTTTTTTGTGCATAATCAGTGCTACTGTATTTGAATTAAAGTACTTCTAAAGTTGCTTAAAAGTAAAGAATGAGAGAGGTTTTAAATACTGAAAAAATAGCTGCTCCTTGTCATTCAGCATGAGATAAAGAGTAGTGGTAAAAATGATTAGATTCTGAAGAACTGTTAGTTTTTTTAAATCTTAAACTTTTTTTTTGGTTATATATGTAGTATATACTCATAGAAAATACAGGGAAAAAAGTAGGCTTTGTCCTCCCATCCAATAAGCTCTTGTGTTTCAAATGCAGTCCTCTTCAGGCATATTTCTGTCTGTCTGTCTGTCTCTCTCTCTTGTGGTACTGGGGATCAAACTCGGGCCCTTGTGTGTCCAAGGTTGGCGCGGTACCACTTGAGCTAAATCCCTAGCACCCCCCCAGGCATATTTCTTTATGTGTATGTATCTACATGGATTTTACTAAAGGGATCATGTTCTAAAAAAATTTTGTATTTAATTTTTTTTTTTTTTTGAGACAGGGTCTCGCTTTGTAGTTCAGGCTGGCTCTGAGCTCACTATGTAGCCCAGGCAAGCCTCGAACTCAGCAATCCTCCTGTCTCTGCCTCCGGAGTGCTGGGATTACAGGCGTGAGCCACCACGCCCGGCCGTATTTAATTTTTTACTCATCATTTTATCACACCTTTTTCTTTTTTTCTTTTT
>PVIC010005736.1:5406-56809 GCA_004025085.1 Thryonomys swinderianus
AGCTCAGGGTCAGCCTGAACTACAAAGCGAGACCCTGTCTCAAAAAAAAAAAAAAAAAAACTTCTCTATTGGTTCATTTTATGAACACATCATGATCACAAACATTTAAAATTTGTACCAGTGCATAGCATGACTTAATTCTCATTTTTCCCATTTCCTTGCCCACCCTACAACCCCCTGCCCTCTATATACATAAGCTGTTTCCTTTTTTGTTATCATTGAATTTTTTCCCTTCTTTATTTTAGCCCTAACCCCTTTTCCCTTCGAATATTTTCTATTTCACAGTACCTATCATTTTTTTAGAACTCATTTACACCTTTAACTCCTCACACCAGAGAAAATATGCAGAATTTACACATCTGTAACCTATTTATTTCACTTATGAGTATGTCCTCAAGGTACATCCATTTGAGTGTAATGACTCAAATTTATCATTCTTTATGGCTAATATGTGCCTTTAAAAAAAAATACAAGGACTTTATGTGGCGCTCAGCTGGCCTCTAACCCGTGATCTTCCTGTCTGCCTCCAAAACCTAATGGGATGGCAGCCCTGCACCCCCACATCCAGCAGGTGTCCTGCTTACGGCCGAATGGCAAGTGACCGGTGATACGGTACAGATAAGAACAAAGGCTGCGAGTGAGTGTCCCAAGTTTTGCAACCCAAGCGTTTCCCTCCCTTCACCTTTAGCCGTGTCTCTGAGCCTGACCGCTCCTGAGGCCCTCTCTGGAGGGCTGACAGCTTCCTCCCTCTCCCCTCCTGGCACCCAGCCCGGGCTCCGAGCCTCCTCTCTGGCCCACCAAGCTCCAGCACCAACTCTTTCTATTCAGAAGCCCTGCTGAGATCCCTCCAAGTTCCCTCGTCCTCCCTCCTTGGTACCTCTTGCCTCTGGCTACAGGGAGGCCCTTTCAATTCCTGGTACACGTCTTGCCCTCCTTTTAAACACCTATCTCATATTCATTTTTCCTCCAAGATCTTGGTGAAAGACCCAGAGCAGACACTGTCAAGACCAGATTATGTGGCCACAGCCATTAACGTGTCTACCTCCTTGGAAAAACCAAAGGCATCAGCTCCACTCTCTTTCCCCTCCTTATATCCCTGGACTTGCTGCCTGGCACACACATTCACTTTGAGCAAAATCATTTTAGAAAATCTGCAGGGGACCATGATGGGATGTGAAGTAATCAAGTGTGGGTCCAAAGGACCAGTCACCGCCACCACGACTCGTGCAGGGAGTGGGCAAACGTGTGCGTGCAGGTCTCCCTTCAGCAGCTTCTCCCTGTGGGTGGCCTCTAGCCCGCTCCTCCGCTGCTTCCTGCCCCTTCCCGCTCAGTGGCAATCTCCAGGGCAGCCTGGCAGCCCTCCAGGCCTCCACGGAAGCTGCTGCTCTGCCACACCACTATCACCACCGCTGCTGCTGCTGAAGCTGCTGCTGCTGAAAGATGCAATTACAGCAAACAACAGCCGCTGCCTCACTTGAGCCTCGCTATCCACACCTGGAGCTAATTAACTTAATTAGCCCTTAATGAGCTACACTGGTCGGAAGACCTATTTTTACTTAATTATCCCCTAATGTGCTTGGCTTGGAGACACATGGAACCTGGAGGATGGTTTGGCAGTAGTAACGACACCCACCTCTTCTCCCTACTGAAGGGACACCCAGGAGTGTCACCTGTCTTCCAGCAGGGAGCGCCAAGAACCCGAGGTCACAACAATGGGAGGTGAAGCAGGGGCCACAGGTCACACCTTCGGAAACAGCAGCCCCAACCCACCCCAGGCTGAACCACACTGCATTCTGTCCACGGTGTGACAAGCACGCCCTGGCTAACTTCTGTGTTCACGTTTCTCTGGCGGGGGATCTGAGACACCCTCCTACCTGTCTTCTAGTGGGAGAGCCCAGGCCCAGAGAGGAGAGGCCCTCCCCACCCCACCCCACCCCCGCTCTTACCCCACCCCCACCCCGGCCATACAGCCAAGTGGTAGTAATGGAGGGCAGGGACTCCCCAGCCCTCTGAAGGAGCGCTTTAAGGAATGGTGAGGTCCTTTCAGGCTGGGGTCCAGTCTCTCCCACACAAGGCCAGGCTGCAGTAGGTGAAAGATCACCTGGCCCCTGGGATGAACTTCTCTAGCTTTAGGGTAGGACAAGGCAGTCTGGGTTCACTTGGCAGATAGAGGGGCTCACATCACTGGTTCTCTTGAATCTCTAGATTCCTTAGAGTAGATGGGAGACCTTGGTCTTAATATAGTGACAGCACATCTCTGTGCTAAAAATGAGTAAGATCCCTCCCTGCAAAGCTGTCCTCTCTCTGGACACTCAGACTCCTCCTGGGCATCTGCAGCCCAGTCCAGCCCCAGATATCCAGTCCTAAATCAGTAACCTCAATTTCCCAGTCACTAGCCTGCTATTCCCAGCATCCCCCTCTTCTGAATATGACCATACCATTTGCAGACACTCAAATCAGAACTGAAAAGCAACCTTTCACAGGCCTCCCTCAGTACCACAGCCAGCTCTTGGTCCTACCTCTGAGTAATGTTCCATCTGGCAGCTCTCCCAGTGAACACCCCAATCCTCAAAATCCTCCGCGACTTCCCATTGCATCCAGAATAAAGATCAGTGGGCTTAGCCAAACTTGCAGAGCCCCAGGCTGCCCCCCTGGTCATGTGCACCTATTTTCCTTCTCCTTAGTCACACAGGCTGCCTTTGGTGCCTCAAAGGCCTCAGGGCCTCTACCCTGGCTGCTGCTTCTCCCCATGACTCTTGGTCCTTTGTTCTTGGTGTAAATGTCACTGCAGGCTCCTCTGGGCCCACAAGCACCACTACCAAGCCCTAGCATAGCACCCTGTTAGAATCTCTGCACACCAGTTAGCATCTGACAATATTCTTGTTTTCCTGACTACTCCTGAATATAGAATAGGCTCTGTCCAAGTAGAGACTTCCTCTGTCTGGGTCCCTACTGAGTCCTAAGCCTAGAAAGTCATATATGCCCGGCACAGAGTCCAGGTCTTTTTTTGTCACTGGGAATAGACTGAGCGATACTCACAGCCCTTATCTTTGCCTCAAAGCAAGGCCTCACTAAATTGCTCACCTTGAACTCAACTAGCGCCTCCTAGAAGGCCAGGATTATAGGAATAGGATTACACTACCACAGCTGGTTTGAAGAAACTTTTTTTTTTTTGCTTTTTTTGGAGACAGGGTCTCGCTTTGTAGTTCAGGTTGGCCCTGAGCTCACTATGGTGCCCAGGCAAGCCACCACGAACTCAGCAATCCTCCTGTCTCTACCTCCCGAGTGCTGGGATTACAGGCGTGAGCCACCACGTCCGGCATTGTGGTATGCGGTGTTGATTGTTGGTGGGCGTGTCTCCACGCCCAGCATTATATGTGGTTACTGGGGATCGAACTCAGGTCCTTGCGCTTGCGAAGCAGGCGCCGGAACCACTGAGCTAACCCTCCGGCCCTTGAAGAAACTTTTTGATGAATGAATGGAAGGACATACCTTGACAAACAGCCAGCATCCCCAACCCTTCCTTAAGTCCCTCAGATTCCCCCCAAACACCTCATACTTGAGGCTGGCATCCTCAGACCCCACACTCTGGCCTCCTGGTTTCTCCTAGCACCAATCCTACCACCCCAAATGCCCTTTTTTTGCCCTCTGGGAGCTGAAATCCTTGCTTCCCTTTGGCTCTGCAGGTGTTGTTACTGGCAGTCCCTGCCTTCCCTTTGTCAGTAAGGGAGTGCCTGAGAGCTTGTAGTGGCCCTTAATTCTCAGTAGGCACTAATCTTAGCCTACTTTTTGGGCCTCAGTCTGTGTAGACCTGAGGCTCTGAGTCTCTGAAGGCAGTGCCTTTGGCTCTGCCTGCCCCTGACTCACCATCTCTGCCCCATAGCCAAGGTCAAGATGGCTGGCCTACAGTCAGGAATCAGCAAATATTTGCAGAAAAAGGAAGTGGGCTAAGTGTTTATGGTACCCCCAGCTATCTCAAAGCTGAGGATTCAGCCAGGCGTTGAGTACAAACAGAGGATAACTAGCCCATGTGAGAGCACAGTCTCCGCTCTGTCCTAGCCCATGTGGGAGCACAGTCTCCGCTCTATCCCACCCCAGGTCTTACTCCTAACACAGTCAACCCAACCAGCATTCTCCACAGGGAACATGGTCACACCATCCGTTCAAGGCCTCAGTACCTCTTCCTGTGCAGGTCTTCAGTTCCTTGGCATGAAAAGGTGCAGGCCATGGATCCACACACCTGTAATCCCAGCACTGCTGAGGCTGAGACAGAAGGATCACCATGGCTCTGAGGCCATTCCAGCCTACACAGTGAGTTCCAGATCAGCCTGAACTACATAATGAAGCCCTGTACCAAAAAAAAAGAAAAAGAAAAAGAAAGAAAGAAAGAAAGAAAGAAAGAAAGAAAGAAAGAAAGAAAGAAAGAAAGAAAGAAAGAAAGAAAGAAAGAAAAGAAAGGATAGACCTCTTTCTTGAGGTAGAAAAGCCTAAGGGAAGCCAGGCCAGACTGGCTGGCGGCTCAGGGCCTTCTGGCCCTCTGATCAGAGGTGTGTGTGGACCCTCTATTCTCCCGCAGCCTGGCCTCTTGCAACACTCTTCATCTCTCTCCCTCACCGATGATGCCCCGCCTTAATAAAAACCTGATAGTGGGAATGGTGTCTTGATTTCACTGTAATACTACCAGCAACCATAGCTATCTGCCACCCCTCCTACACAATGCAACTGTGCCCTCCCTGAGGGTCAAGGTCTCTGGGGGAATAAAGTTCTGAGTAACAATTGCCTCAGGTGGGGCCTCCAAGTTGCCTATCCAGGAGGCCTAGATAAGGCTCTAGAGGCCATCCCAGACCTCAGCTCAGTAGCAGCACCCAGCCTCAGCCCAGCCTCTCCCTCAGGTAAGAGCTGGATATCAGGGGCAGTCTTGCCAATGCAAGGACCAAAGCAAAGGGCTTGGTACTTGGCATTGCCCTTCCCTGCTGCCTCAGTTTCCCCATCTAAGAAGCAATGATAGTGGTGCTATTTAGCGGGACAACTGAGAAGCCCACAAGCTCAAAGGATACTCACCCAGCACTGGTGACTTCAGCTGAGTTACTTCTGAGGTGGAAGCAGGGAGCTGTGGAGTTGAAAACACTAAATTAGCTGGCACAAAGCTGTACAACTTCCAGTGCTCTGGAAGGTGAGGCAGGGGGATTGCATCTGAGCCCAACTTGGCAACTTAGCAAAACTATGTCTCAAAAGAAAAGAAAAAGGGCTGAGGATGCAGTTCATTACAAAAGGCCTGAATTCATCCTCCAGTGATACAATCAACCCATCAATCAACAAAAAAAATTTTTTAATGGCTAGAGATGTAGCTCAGTGTGAAGGCCTTGGGTACTGAAAAAAAATCATCCACATAACAAACTAGCCTCTGAGAAGGCCTGTGGTTCCAGCACGGTGGCGGGGGCAGGTGACCTGGCCTCCCCGAAAGTAGTGAGGCCCCCCCAAGGGGGGTCAGTCCACTGTCTCCTGGCTCTTCGAGGGCCTCCGTGCCTCCTCTGTGCCTGCAAACACAGCCCTGCTCCCTGGAGAGGGGAGCCCACCAGCAGGAGGCCACCCTGAGGCAGAGCCTCATGCACCAGGCTTGGGCACTTCCAGTCATGCCAGGCTGCCTCTGAGTGTCAGCACTGCCATAACTACCTCCCTAGGCCTCAGTTTCCCTAAAGAGAAGAAGAGTAATCATCCCAGTCCTGCCAATCTATGGCTATTGAGGCCACCATGAAGGACCAGTAGATTAATGAGAATCAAATGGTACCTCTTTAAGCAGCAAACCTCTAAAGAGAGACAAGACAGCCTGCCAGTGGTGGCATTTTTGGGAGCCACCCCAGCCAATGTGCAGCCACTGCCCTGGGATTGGGGTTGGGGGGAGGGTCATACCCAATGGGATGATGACGCCATTGGCCCTGAAAGCTGTCTTTTGGCCCTGGTTCCTCTTCTGTCCTAGGCCAGCAACTGTCTGCAGTCACCTCAGACACATAGCAGCCTGCCAACCTCTGAGCAGAGGCAGCTGCTGTGGCCTCCATGCTAGAACCAAAACTGAATGAGCATTTTCACAATGTTGTCTCCCGCTGACAGCTCCTAATTGCATGTTGAAGCCATGTGATGGAGCCCAAGTTACACTAATTATGTCATTACCCTAATTAAGTAAATACTGTACTTGCTAATTGGCTGAGACCTCTTGGGGGGATGGGCACAGAAAGAGGAGACAAGTGTCCCCTAGGTTTTTACATGATGGGCTGCAGATAACATATGCAGATGGGTACCTCTCTCCCTGCAGGGAGACCCTTGGGCCACCACACTAGACAGGAGAGAAAGAGAAGCACTGACCATGTAGTCAGAGACTCCAACTGAAGACCCATCTGAGCCCAAACAGGATGCTGGTCTTGACAAAGCCCTTTTCTTGATCAATGGAGCCTACTTTGTTTCTGCCACCTCAGCCAGCCCAGGACCCAGTTAACTGCCTGGTCATTGGTCAGCAGGAAAGAGACAGGTTGATGATGGAGCAAAGTCCCAGTTCCAAGGGAAAATACTGCTGTGAGCCAGCAAAAGAACTAAGAGGGCTGGCAATCCCAGGAAAGTGCATTAAGTGGGACACGGAAGAAGGCTTCCTGGAGGAGGGAGCCTTTCCCCACGAGGCAGGGAGGAAACACGAGCACTGGAGAGGCAGGTCATCCTCAAGATAGCATTTCTTGGGCCAGAGATTTAGCTCAGTGGTTCCAGTGCCTGCCTCGCAAGCGCAAGGCCCTGAGTTCGGTCCTGGTAACGACATACAATGCTGGTCGTGGTGACTCACACCCACCAACAATCAATACCACATACCACAGCGCCAGGAATCGCAGCGCTCGGGAGGCAGAGGCAGGAGGATTGCTGAGTTCGAGGCTTGCCTGGGCTACATAGTGAGCTCAGGGCCAGCCTGGACTATAGTGGGAGGCCCTGTCCAAAAAAAAAAACAAAAACAGAAAGAAAGTTTAAGGCCAGCCTAGGCAGTTAAATGAGAACCTGTGTTAAAAAATAAAAAGAGCTAGGATTGTAGCTCAGTGTTAGAACACTTGCCTAGCATGTGTAAGTCTTGGGTTCCATCACCCATACCAATACCACCACAAAAAATGGGAAAAAAAAAAAACCTTGCAACCTGGACATAGTGGCACATGCCTGTGATCCCAGCACCCTGAGAGGCTGAGACAAGAAGATTACAAGTCTGAGACCAGCTCCAGCAACTGAGGGAGACTTGTCTCAAAATTTAAAAAATTTAAAACACTTGAAACATAGCTCAGTGTGCAGGCCTGGGTTCAATTCCCAGTACAGAGAGGAAGAAGGGGGAGATGAAGAAAAGAAGAGCAGGAGAAGAAAGAGAAAAATGAAAGAGAAGGGAAGGTTCTATCTAAAGGAAGTCCTCCAGGTGGTGCATGGTGGCTCATGCCTGTAATCCCAGGATTTGGGAGGCAGAGGCAAGAGGATTCCCATGAGTTTGAGGCTTGCCTGAGCTACATAGTGAGTTCAGAGCCAGCCTGAACTACAAAGCGAGACCCTTTCTCAAAAAAAATTTTTTTTAAACTTTAAAAATTATGCCTTAAACTTATGAGTAAGGAAAATAACGATTTGGGGTGACGCCCGAATCCTCACTGGTAATGTGAGACGAATTTTTGAGCGGGTAAAGGTTGCCCCAAAGGTGACCCACCTACTTTGCGGGATGCCTGGGAGTTGCGATCTGCCCGTCCCTTGCTCTTATGAAAAATAGACTAGTCCTAAATAAAAAAATTTTTTTAAAAACTTTAAAAATTAAAACAAAGGGGCCAGAGATTTAGCTCAGTGGTTCAGGCACCTGCCTTGCAAACGCAAAATCCTGAGTTTGATCCCAGTAACCACATACAATGCTGGGTGTGGTGACTCACGCCCACCAGCAATCAATACCACATAGCACAGTGCCAGGTATGGTGGCTCACACCTATAATCCCAGCACTCGGGAGGCAGAGGCAGGAGGATTGCTGAGTTTGAGGTTGCCTGGGCTCCATAGTGAGCTCAGGGCCAGCCTGAACTATAAAGCAAGACCCTGTCTCAAAAAAAAAAAATTTTTTTAAAAAAAGGAAGGCCTCCAGACAGGACTGCAACCCATTTGGGGACACTCGGAAGAAGGCTAGCTCTGTCCTGGACAAGGTGTCAGCCCAAGGAAGTACAGGTCTGCACAGGTCAGAGTGGGCCGGTGGTTAGAGGGGTCCCCAGGCTGCCTTATCCTTCACAGGGCTGTACAGAGGAGCTCAAAGGAGGGCTGGGTTGGACCTCCTGCCCTGGATCTCCCCAAAGCTTCCCACAGTACCCAGAGCCTCAGCAGAGCCATCCCCACTGTCCCAGCACCATCCCACATGCCACCCATCCTGTCTCCACAGACAAATGCTGTGACTGCACACCCAGCAAACACCACATGCTCAAAGGGCTGCCTGACCCAGGCTCCTGACCTTGGCTCCAGGTCAGGCTCCCAGCTGAAGACGTCCACTCATTCATTTACTGTCCACTCCAGGGCTTCATTCATTCCATACAACATGGTCTGGGCTGGCCTCAGAGGCAGGTAGGAAACCATCCTTCTGAACATCTGCAACTCAGATGGCTAAGAAAGTGTGTGTGTGTGTGTGTGTGTGTGTGTGTGTGTGTGTGTGTGTGTGTGTGTGTGTAGAAAAAAATACTAATAGTTGAATATTAACCATAGTTGTCTATACATCTTAAAGGATCTATGGGTATCTTTCATACTTATTCTGACAACTGTTCTGCAAGTTTAAAACTTTTGTTTTCATGAGCCAAGATCTCACCATGTAGTCCCAGCTGGTATCATCCCCACCCCTCCCCCACCTGAGGATTGAATTTGGGCCTTTGTGCTTCCAAAGTAGGTTGTGGTATCACTTGAGCTAAATCCCCACCCCCTTGTCCAGGCTGGTCTTGAAGTTACTCTGTATCCCAGCCTGACCTGAAACTCTTGGTGATCCTCCTGCCTCAGCCTCCTGGGTGCTGAGGTTACAGGCACATAGCACCACTCCTAATAGAGTTATTTCCTTTCTCAGGGCTCCAGGCTCCTGGGGAAATGGCAGAGCAGTGGCAGCCCCTTGGGGTGGTCCCATTAGGTTCAGGATGGCCTGGAGGAGGAGGTGAGAGCAGTTGGGCTGGGAAGAGGCCAAGCAGCATGAGGTCCCACCCAGGTGGGCCTGACCCTGACTCTCCCAGGCCCCCACGGCGTTAGGCCAGCACATGGCTCCCCCCCTCTTGCTGCTGTCCAGAGAAACAGCATGTGAAGTCTCAGGTAAGACAAGCAGAACTTCTCTGGAAAGGCGACTAAAGCATGTGTGCCTCAGAACCCGAGAGGAGGCTAGACCAGGCCGGGCTGCCATCCAGGAAACCTGCACTCTACCGCCAGCACTGACACAGCCTTAGCCCAGGCTAACTTCCCCAGGGAGTGTCCTAACCTGGCACAGCTGACCTTGGTGGGGGAGGGGGGCACAGCATCAGGAAGTGGATCGATGTTCCACCTTTCATTAGGGCTGTGGGGTGTGAAGGGATGGCAGTTCTGGACTCACTCCTGCACCTTTTCCTCACTCTATGCCTTCCAAGCCCCACATCCCCACCCCCTCCCTTTTCCTCCACTCACCCACCACCCACCCTCCTTTGGGCCCACAGGCTCTTCCTAAGAGGGGCCTTCCCCCATCCAGTGATCAGTCATGGCTGCAGACCCCAGCCACAGGACTGGCCTCATCTCCCACAACCATCTCCTCCTCCATAAAACAGTGACACCAGGTTCCTGATAGTGTAGCTGGGAGTTTCCAGCACTACAGGATGGTGGGGAGCCAGCCTACCCTCACACCCTGGCCCTCTCCCACCACCTCTGGGTGCCCCTTCAGCCTGTACTGCCCAGGGTGGACCTGCCCTGCACTCAGCACACCGTGCAGACGCTGGGGCTGAGGCACCTGGGGTCAGCCGAGCTCTTCCACCCTTCAGACACCTTTGTTCTCGCGCCTTTGCCTTTGTCGCCAGCCCGGACTTCCCAGGCCAGCCCAGCGCCTTCCCGTGCCTGGCTGGTCCCTCTCCTCACCATCCCCCTCCCACAAGGGCTGTGCTTCCCCAGACCCGAGCCCAGTGTGGGACAGGGGTGGACCTCTCTGACCAGCCCGCCCCAGAACGGCCAGGCAGCCTGTCGCCCCCAGGGCTCCCCCTCCTGCCCACAGCCCCTGGCTTGCCCCAACCTCCTCACCCCGTCCCTGCTCCCGCCCCTCTGCCTCTCCTCTCAGTCTGCTCCTCACCTCCGCCACCCCCTCCCCACTTCCTCTTCCCTCCTCTCTTGGCCCTTCAGTCCCGAGAGTCAGGCTTTATCCCTCGGCAGCAGGAGCACGTTGTCCTCCCTCCCTCCCTCTCTCGTGTCTCATCCTCTGCCTTCTTCTTCCCCCTCCAGCCTCCACTCCTTCTCCGGCTCACTCACCCTCTCCCTCTCCTGCTGCCCCCCTCTTTCTCCCCCACCTCTTTGTTTCAGCTGAGAACCGGCTCCCCGGGACAGTTCCCACACTGCAGAGCCTCTGGTGAAGACAGCGCCTCTGAGGTGAGCTCCGGGGACTCAGGGACGGGCACCGGATAGCTAGAACCCAGGGGGGCGGACGGGTGGGGAGCGGACAGTCGGAGCCCATCCGCTTCTCTGCCCCCAGAACGCAATGGGGCACAGGCAGAGTGGCAGCCGCAGGTGCCCCAGTGCTCAGCGAGAGCCTGGGGTGGGGAACAAGGCTGGCTGGGAGTTGGCAGGCTGTCCCTGCCTGGTGCCTGGCTTCTGGGGTGGCCCAGGGCTGAGGAAGACCTTCTGGGGAACCCACGGGGTGGGTGGGGGCTGGGCTGCCTGAAAGAGCCCACCCCTGAAGGTCCATCTGCTAGTCCTGAAGCCCAGAGCTGACCCGCTCCCCAGCTGGGCTGCAGTTAAGGGTTACCTCGTGGCGGCAGAGGTCCTGGCCCGAGGGGGTGTGACCCACACAAGCACCTGTCCCTGGCAGTGGTTTGGCTGCAGACTGTAATGTGCAGCAGTTGGGGTGCAGAAATCTTGCAGGTTTCCCTCCAAGCCCCAAGCTCCAACAGAGCCCCTTGGGGGGGGGTGCCTTTGAGTAGCTCCCCCAGACGAGGTTGGAAGGACAGCACTAGCCGTAGTTGTGAACAGGAGAGTTTCAGGCCAGAGCCCAGATGTACCTGCAGGCAGCTTCCCGGATTGGACTGGAATGGGGGCTCTGCGGATAGAGGTGGAGTGGGGGTGGGGTGGGGTGAGGAACAGGTGGAGGTCGAGCTGTGACTCAAGTGTGCTAGAGTGCGCTTCCTGGGACAGCCCAGTACCATTAGAAGATCTTGGGAATCTACAGCAGGACAGGGTAGGGGAGTATGGGAGGGGCAGACGCGGGGTGGACCCGCCCCCTTCTCAGCTGGAGCTGGGGGTGGAGGCAGGGGAGGTGGAACCTCGACTAGACTGAGTGCTCATGCCAGAGCACTCTGCTAGTTGCCTGTGGAAGGCCAGAAAAGGCTGGGACCGTGGACACCACGGAGGACCTTCCCTACGGATTCATCCTGATTCCAAGCTACCTGGGCAAGGCGCCCCAGCAGCCAGCGGCGGGTCTGACTCTGGGGTGGGTGTGACCCCCAAAGGCGGAGCTGCTAAGGTCAGTGGTTGTCCCAGCCCATGCTCACACCAATCCTTTGACTGAGGACTCTTCCCCGGCCCCTCACGTCTCCACCTCTCCAGCCTGGGTCTCTCTGGCCCCTCAGGCAGGACTCAGACCCAGGGGGCAGCTGCTGTTTCCTTCAGGCACCAGGTGGTGCTCTTCCAAGCTGGGTCAGCTCATTCTAACTCCAGCTGACACCCCACCCACCCCCAAACACTGCTCTAGGACCATACACCGTCCTGGCCACTAAAGGCTAAAATACCAACCCCTGGGCACCATTTTCTCCCTTTATTGAGTTTACTGATACATTTTAGATCCACATTATAGCATGCATCATTGAGAGTTTGTACCTGTACATGATATATCTTGAACCTCCTTTTTTCCATGCCCCTGCCCTCCCTACAACCCACATCCTCTATATCCATAAGCTTTGTTTCTTTTTGTTTTTACCATAAAATTTTTTCTTTCCTTCCTTTGGGAATTTAGCTCAGTGGCTCCAGTGCCTGTCTTGCAAGCACAAGATCACAAGTTCAATCCTCAGTATCCAAAAAAAAAAAAAAAAATATATATATATATATGTGTGTGTGTGTGTGTGTGTGTGTGTGTGTATGTGTATCTATATATATACATATATATACATACACACACACACACACACACACACATATATATATTCACCCTGGGCACCATTGTAGAACACTTGCCCAGCATGTACAAGGTTCTGGGTTCCATCCCCAGCACTGGGGGAGAAAAAAAAAACCCTATGAACAACACTCCCTGGTTGCATCAGTCCAGTGCCAGAGGGCAGTAAATTGCTCATTCAGCTTCAGTAAATAATGTCCAGCTGGCTCTAGCCCTGGGACTGGTGGCAACACAGTGACCTCCCTGGGCCAAGATCACCCAGCAATTCTCTTCAGAAGACACCAATACCTCTTCTTTGTTTTCCCCGTTCCCTGAGTTTCCCACTTGCAGGGCCTTCATAGAGACCTACCTATTATAGATAGCTCCCCAAAACAGTGGGCAAAGTAAGGATCTTGTTCCCGTTAGCGGAGAAATCTGAGGCTGGGAGAAAGAAAAGTGGCAGGGCCAGGACAAAGACCTAAGACCTTAGGTCCCACCCCAGTACTCCTTCTAGAACACTTTACCATTTTGGCAGGATCTTGCATGAGTGTGGAGTCTCTACGTTCTCTAAACTATCTACTTGCTGCTCTGTCTCTCCTCAAACTCCCAAAGGCATTCCCAGGAACAGAAAGATATTTGGGCCAGAGCTACCAGACTTGGTTCTAAGTGGAGATCTAAAAGGTCCCCCAGACTGGGTGAAGGCTTCAGAGCTGAGGGTTTGAGGGGAAGCAAAGGGTATTCTTGGGGCACAGAAATATACATCTCTCCACCCTCACTTGACTTCATTCCCCACTGTGGTCAAGTAGTTCCCTTAGGAACAGCTCACCAATTAAACACATACCAGGTCCTTCTTGCCTTGAACAAAGTGGATGAAACAACCCAAAAATGGGGTCAAAAGTTTATCTGAAAAGTGAAAGATGAAAGGCTCAGGGGGAAACTGATTTTGTAGAGCAAACTTGGGCTGAACAAAGAGAGGAGAGGATAGAAGCAAAACAAAAAAGCACCCTCTGCATCTGACGCAGAGTGGGTTACCATGAGGAGGCACAGCGTGTGTCCCTGGCCTTGTATGTCGTCCATGAGAAGTTCCACATGTGGGGTCCTGGGACTTAAGTGGCACTGTCTTGGGATCTTGTAATTGACAGATTCTACTTATTTCCCAAGCCAGCTTTACCACACCAACCTCTTATCCCCCCTCCAGTACGGAAAGTTACCCTCTGCATCAAAGTCCTGAAACACCCTAACAGCACTGTTCCCTGAAAAAGTCTTCCTGAGACTTTCCATTACTATCAACCTGAAGTTAACCAACTCCCTCTGCCAGGAACACAAGTTTCTTTGCCAACCAGCTTCTACCAGCCTATAAGGAATGGCTTAACACACACACACACACACACACACCCGCACGTGCGCTGGGGACAGCCCTCCTGCCCTGACCTTGCCCACAACTTGGCACCCTGTGCTAATGTTCTCCCAAGAGTGAGGGCTGAGACAGGGAGGGCACCCCAGGGTCACTAGAACTCCAGAGCACGGCCACTGATGTGTGAGGACAACATCCTGAGACTCTGCTCAAGGTCAGCTGGACAGAAAGTGACACAACACTCTCCCCTTCCCTAAACCTCCCTGGTGCCCAGCCCAGCCTGCCCTGTTCTCTTCTCTCCTGAACCAGAGCCTGCTTTGCGCGAGCTGAATCCCAATGTCATGAGCCCCTGCTAAACAGGCTGTGCTGAAGCCAAGTGGGGAAAGGAGGAACGTCCTGGGAAGGCACACCAGGCCTGGCCTACAGCCCTCTGAACCCTCAGGGTGGACACCAGGACCACAGGAGCCCCCCAGCCCTCGCTGTTCTCTATGGCTTTTTATTCCTATGTGATTCTACTGCTCACTCATATAGGGATTGGAGCCGTGGCGCACGGCGAGGATAGACAGCGGGGGCTCTGATGCGGACCTGAAGTGAGCTGAGACAGTGGCACCTTCAAGAGGACCTGAAGTGAGCTGAGACAGTGGCACCTTCTTCTCCCCACCCAGGCTGCCAGCCAGCCCTAGGGAGCATCTGTTGCTAGTCTCCTCCTTACTCACTGATTTTCTCACCAGCTTTAACAGAAGGGGCTGTTGGACCCCTTCACTGCTCTCACTGTTTTAATACTTTGAGACCCCAGGGCTGGCTACAGGTCTGAACTGTAACCCAGAGTTGGCTAAAGGACCTGCAGATGTTCAGCCTAGGAAAATGGAGCTGGCAACCAGAAAACAAGGTCCAGTGTCTTGTAGGCTGGAGAAGCCCTGGATAAACAGAGGGCTAGGAAGTGGGACAGAGTGCTGCTCAACCAAAGCTAAGGGTGGCCCAAATACAGAAGGGGTGTCCTCGGTAGCACATGGTAAACATCCACCCAACAAAGCACACAGGAAGTTCAAGAGACCTGTGCCAAGGATGCCAGTGGGAGTCACGGTTGAATGGCAGCAATCTTTAGGCCTGTCTGCTTGCCCACACTGAGGCTATTGGGAACCAGGTTCTAAAGAGGCAAACACAGCCTCCCATTTACATGAAATAAGCCCTGTGTGCCCAGCAAAGGGGCACAGAAAACCGTCTGGTTTTGGCACCACAGCTGTAGCCATACCACAACCCCCTCCCCCTTACTCCCTCCAGGTCTCTGCACCAAGGAAAGATACACATAAAACACAGTGTGGTCCTTTTTATTTGCAGTCTTTCTAGCTTCACTGGACATAAAGAAATAAACTGAAGGCCTACTCCAAGAAACCACCCAGAGGAGAACTAGGACAGGAAGAGGCCAAAGGCCTGTCCTGGTCTTCAGGGCTGCCTGCTGCCAGTGACAGAAAGTAGGGGTGCAGTGCACTCCCATCTCCAACTTACTGTGGGAAACAAACACAATGCAGTGAGGTGGGAGGTCAGAGACCCAACCAAGCAGCCAGGGCTGAGCAGGAGATGAGCGCTAAAGCACAGTGAGGCCTAAGGACTCTCTGTGGTCTTCCCTAAGACTGCTCTTGTAGGCCTTCTCTGAATCTATGCCATCACTGAGGCCGCAACAACAGGAAGTGAGTGTCCATGACGTTGGTACCTGTCAGCCCAGTGTATAACAGGTGTGTTCCACCCTGAAGATGGCGGAAGAAGGTGTGTGAGTCATTGTGGGATAGGAAAGTGGTTACATCCAGCCCCTCAGCAACAGCCTGGCTCATCAGGTCAGACATGACCCAGGCCCCAGCAGCCTCAGTGGGCCCATCCTGCCCGTCAGTGCCACCACTCAAAAACAGTACATCCACAGGTCCCAGTGGCCATCTTGCCAGCTCTGCTCCTACACGCAGGGCCAGTTCCTGATTCCGACCACCCTTACCCGAGCCCTGCAGCTGCACTGTGGGCTCCCCACCAGCCAGCAGGCAGACTGGGCCCTTAGCCTCCACCACAGCCTCTAGCACCTCATCCAGCTGCAGGTCTGAGACCTTGAGCTCGGCTGCAAGCTCACGGAGTTTTACATTCTCCTCCACAGAGGCCCCAGCTGCAGATGCGGTGAGGCAGGCTCCAGCCACATGGGCGAGCAGCCCATAGAACTGAGCCACACTTTTCACGTCACCCTGTATGGCTGCACTCAGCACCACAGCCTGGTAGCCCAGCAGCTGGGCCCGCCTCTGAGCCTCAGCCAATGCCAGCACATTAGAGCCAATGATCACATTGAGGACATGACCACAGGCATGTGGACCACGGGGGTCAGAGTCGGCCTGAGCAAGCACAGTCTTCACGGAACGCGGCAGAGTGGCACGAAGTCCGTAGTGATTGAGGATGAACAGGCAATCTTGCACGTTGTGGTTGCTGGCCACAGTGGGGCCACTGGCGATCACCTCTATGGGGTCCCCCACCACATCGGACAGGATCAGGCTCACCACCTGAGAAGAGCAGCAGCACAAGGCTCAGTCCATCTGCTCCTCACACCAGAACCCACAAAGACAAACTCCCCCCTGGGTACCTAGGGCAGTTCCTCCTAGCTCATTTCTTCTTCATCTTCTTCTTCTTCTTCTTCTTCTTCTTCTTTTATAGTACTAGGAATTGAACCCTGGCATTGACACTGAGCTACATCCCCAGTCCTTTTTTATATTTTATTTTGAGACAGGTTCTCACTAAGTTGCACAAGCTAGCCTCAACCTTGAGATCCTCCTCCATCAGCCTCCCAATGTACTGAGATAAAAGGCATGTGCCACCATGGCCATCCTCCTTGCCCATTCCCTCGGGCCCTTTCCAAGACTTCCCCCAGTCTGGCCATGTGAATTTTCACACCAGGCCCCTGATGATTTGTATGCTGATACAGGGTTTCATCTCTCTGTCATATGTGGGGAGCTCAGTGCTGCCTGTGGAAGAAAAAACTCACATACCTGGGCAGGGTAGGCAGCCTGAGCCAGCCCTCCACCTTTGAGCTGGGACAGGGCCTTTCGGATGGTGTTCAGCTCCTGGATGGTGGCTCCACGGGCTGCCAGAAGCTTGGTCAGCATCTGTTTCTCCTCCAGTGTGACAGGTGGGATAGGGGCAGGCAGCAGGGCTGAGCCCCCACCTGCATAGTCATAAGGGCATCAGATGGAGGGGCCATCCCAAACCAAAAGAACCAGGGAGTAGCAGGCAGGCCTGTGAAGCAAATGAGCTGGGAGAGTGAGATTAGGGCACCCCCATATGGACATGCAGTAAGCGTGTACATAGTCACTATGCCTGGGCCACCAGAGGATGTCCTCTGCCACCAGGTACCCCAGAGGTCCCTGCCAGCACTGGAAGAACTAACCATTGCTGAAGAGCCTGGAACATGGGACAGAGCAGGGGAAAAAGCAGAAGAGTAAGGAGAGTGTTCCATGAGGACTGGAGACTAAGTTCTAACCCTGGGGACAATGGTACAGACAGCAGCAGCAAGAGCAATACTTCTCAAGGGCTCTACTGACGTGCCAGGCCCAGTAACAGGTACCCCCCTTTGTGCTCTCTCAGCATCACCTGGCAAGGTTATTTAGGGGTGGGAAGGACCCAGCAGCTAAGGGGAAGACAGAGGACTGACCCAAAGCCAGCCAGGAAGCCCTATCCAGGATCCTTACTGCCTCAGTTCCCACTGACTTCACCTTATGATTCTCGGAGCTCAGATCCACATCTCCAAGACTTGGTATTTGGAACACACCCTGCCAGTGTCCTGAGCTAATCTGGCACCCACACCTGAGATAAGCACAAGCAGCAGGTCATCAGCTGTGAGTTCCTTGGCCAGATGCCGGATGGATAATGCAGCCCGCAGTGCATCACGATCTGGTAAGTTGTCCTCTGCACCCTCAAATACCTGGACACGGCTGTGTGGCTTCAGCAACATCTCTCTGAGGAGGGAGGAAACACAGAGCAAGAGATGGAGTGGGTTCCTCTCCTCCCATCTGGTTTCTTGGCTGTATAAGCGAAGGCGGCATAAATAAGGATGCTCCCAAAATCCTTCCTGGGGTCCAGCCAGACCAGGATCAGGAGGAAAGGGAGGCTGGTGAGGAAGGACAATCCAAAAAAGTGAACAGCCCCCCATAGCTCCTTACTGCTTGCCAGCACGCTCCATGGCAGCACGGATCCCCTTGGGAACGCTGATCACACCTTGCACAAGATGCTGGCCCAGTAGGTCCTCCACTGCAGCTGCCATGCCTAATACAGCCTTGCCAAAGCCCACAAGATACAGGTTTTGCTGCAGCTGGAAGCTTCGGTCCCGCACCTTCAGCTGTCTGCCATCTGGATCCAAGGACAGTGCTCTTTGCAGCATGGGGCCGGGCTGCACAGCACCTACAGCACTCTCAAACAGCTGTCGCGCCTGCTCTGACAAGGACATGCCACTGGCCAGCCGAGCAACTGGGGGCCCCCAGAAGAGAAGACGTGAAGGGGCTCGGATCAGACAGGGAAGAACCTGCAGGGCTGCAGCCATGCCCTTCTGATCTCAGCACCACCTTGTACTCATGGCTGCCTAGGGGGAAGAAAGCACAAGTGAGGCCAGGGACAGAATGCCCACTATGACCACCCCTCCAAGGGCTCAGGACCGATAGATCCTGTAGTGGCTGCTGCAAGAATCTAGTATGTCGAGACTTATATGTCAAGCACACAGCTACCTGATCTCACGCCAGTCTTTGGTGTCCAGTCTTGCCAGCTAGCCAAGTCTTTCTCATCTGTAGATCACATACTGGCCTTCTGGAGACTCATGCCCCAAGTCCAAAGTTCCTGGGCCCACCTCCAAAGTCATCCCTTTGGCTGACAGTTAATTATTCACAAAGGGAGCAATTCCCAACACTGGGCTCCGGCTCCACCTCTTTTCCACCTCTTGTACTTCTGAGCCTTCACTCAGGACAATGCCCTTTTTGGCACCAGTGCCTTTCCTCTTTATCACTTCTGCTGCCAGGGGGCTATTGATTGTTCCATCAACTGACCTCCACCCC
Organism: Thryonomys swinderianus; assembly: GCA_004025085.1. Lineage (NCBI taxonomy): Eukaryota > Metazoa > Chordata > Mammalia > Rodentia > Thryonomyidae > Thryonomys > Thryonomys swinderianus. Next base: position 24,147 of record PVIC010005736.1, read on the forward strand.
ACTCACCTCCAGCCTGCTCTTTCATTAGTTTTCATTACTCCTGGGACTAGGCTAGGAAACCTGGGAATGCTGATCTGTGTGGCAAGGGTACAGGCTCATCAGCAGGAGACACAACCTGAGGAATCCCAGCACTTGGTCCAGCAAGAGAGCTAGGTACCTATCAGGAGTAGCACCTGGGTAAAGTAGCACACAGCTAAAATCCTAGCACTTCAGGAAGCTCAGGCAGGAAGATCACAAGTTTGAGCCCATTCTGAGCAATTGAAGGATTCAGTACAGTAAGTCCCTGTCTCAAAATAAAAATTTAAAAAGAGAGGGTCTGGAGATGTAGCTCACAGTGTGTCTGTCCTGGATTTGCTTCAGTATGTCAACCCCAACCCACAAAATAATAAAATAAAATGAAAGTCAGAATTAGCAACAAAGGCTGGCCCATAGAGATACCTCAGGGAAGTCCCCAAGCATTTTATGAGCCCATGTGCTCTAAGGGAAGGTGCCCTTCTACCTACATAGCTAGCCAGAGCCAATTCTGCCAAGAACACCCCTTCTGGCTCTGAAACAGCAAAACAAGTCATGAGTTATACCACACAAAGTGGTGTGATCCCAGTGGCTAGCACAGGCAAGACCAGGCTTCTATAAAAGCCCAAACAGTCATTGTCCCCTCTGGGTACAATGAAAACTAGAGAAGACTCAGGGCGAAGGTCAGGAGGTTGTGAGGGATCTAAGGACAATAAAGCCCCAAAGGACTCTTTCTGTAAAAAGATATCTACTCTTTGTTTTTTGGTTTCAGAACTGAACTCAGAGGTCTGCATATGCTAAGCTTACACTCTACCAATGAGCTACACACCAGTCCCTAAAAAGGCATTTACCCTAATGCCTCCCGTCAATGGTGCAAACTATTAGCAAGAATGGATGGAGTAGAAGAACTAGAATTGGGGGTGTTTTAAGTGGTCTATTTCACTGAGCCTCACCTACAAAAAAAAAAAATGAAATCTAACTCTCTTAAAGGCTGGGGTGTGGCTCAGTGATAAGAGCACTTACTCACCTAGCATGCTTGAGGCCCTGGGTTTGACATTCAGGCTTGTCAAAAAAAACACACCAAAAAAAGCCAGGTTTGGTGGTAAATTTATGTAATCCCAGCACTCTCTCTCTCGGAGGCTCAGGCAGGAGGATAGCCAGTTTGAGCCTATCCTGAGCAACTTAGCTGCTCAGAGAGATGAGCTCTAAATAAACATAAAAAGGGTCTGGGAATGTACCTTAGTGCAAGGGCCTCAGAGATCAATCCCAAGTACCACCAAAAAGGAAAAAGACTAACCCTCTACCTTTCTGACGCTGCCCACAGTAACAGAGTATTCCAAACGTTACTTTATCCCTTACCCAAATAACATGGCAACTTCCAAAACCTGGCCAGCCTGTTTCTCAAATTTCCTATAAAACACTAGCTCTACCTGACTCCTGTTATGAAAGAGAACACAGAGAGCATTGCTATGGAGACTGAAAATATGCCCAGCTTTCTCAGCTCACCCTTCAATTCAGAGCTAAAAGCACTCTCGTACCAAGAACATCCGATTTTTACAGCCTAGGTGAACTCTCTCCCTACTTCTCAGGCAAAGGCTTTGAGGAGTCCACCTCTGATACTAGATTCCAGAGTTCTGCGCAGGAGGATGCTCAAGGCTAAGATTGCTAGATAAAATACATAAAGTTCAGTTCAACTTGAAATGCAGATAATTTTTAATGTACATATGTCCCGTTCAGTATTTGGACTATACTTAAGAATTATTTATTGCTTATCTGAAATTCAAATTTAACTGGACATTCTGCATCGTTCACTTGGTAAACCCTCGAACTCTACCAAAAGCTCCGGGGCGAAACGCCCAAATACCTAGAAATCAGGCTTGACTCCGACCCTGCACCAAATACGTGGCGCACTTCCGGTTTGCATAACCCAGGAAATGACGTCATGCACGCGCAAGGGAAATGGCTGCCGCGTAATGGAGGTGACGCCAGTAATGCTAGGTGACACGAGAAGTATAGGCCCACTGTCTCCCGAGGTCTCCGTCGCTAGCGATAGTATTGCTTCAGAAGGCCGTGCACACCTTCGTAAGGGACACTTACCGCCCGCTGACTTTAGGCCGTGGCTTCGTGAGTGTACCGGAAGTACATGCTAGTGGGCGGGGTGAAATGCGGAAGTGGAGTTGGGCGGGGTGGGACGCTAGGGCGGAGCGTGCTGGAATTACCACCCTATTCTTTATGACAGCGGGAGATCTGTTGAGAGTGTCCTTTTTCATGTCCGCTGTGGATTTTCGCTGGGGTTTGCAACAGACCTTTCCCTTCTCACTGGATTGCAGTGATCCGTCATTTATCCTGTAGGATTAGTCGTTGTATACATTCCGAGCGCCCACTAGGAGCGCTGGTAGACACTAAGCTGAACAAACAAATTGAAAGCCACCGTCTCCCCTCGGCCCGTGTTATTGAATGATCTTCACTATTCCTGTAGCTCTAATACCACAACTCATTGGTATTTCCCTCTTCTCCATGGACCACCAAATACGGCCCTCAGCAAGAGATTTCTGAACTATGGTTCTTGTAATCATGTGATTACAAGCTGCCGATATACGAAAATGACCGTGGCCTTCTCAACTGCTCCCACTCTCACGACCTGCTATCCTCTCCTTGAGCAGAGCTTGATTCTTAAGTCCTGGTCAATTCCAACGCCAGAAGAATACACTCTTCACTGATGGCGATGAGGAAAGGACAGAGTCCCTAAAAATCTCCCTGAAACAAAACATGTCTTCCCACATGATGGCTTTGGCCATATCTCTCCATAGGTCTCCAAATCAATGTCTGTTCTGTCATCAGTTAGCTACACACACGCAGTTTTCTAGGTTTTTCTTGTTATTATAGAGAACATTTTACTCCCTCTCCCAAATTATCAAAACAGGCATCTTTAGGAGGATTTCTCCTTTTTAATGTTAGATATGATGTAAATATTTAAAATTTCGTGGGCCGGAGGGTTAGCTCAGTGGTTCTGGCGCCTGCCTTGCAAGCGCAAGGTCCTGAGTTCGATCCCCAGTAACCACATACAATGCTGGGCATGGAGACTCACGCCCACCAGCAATCAATACCACATACCACAGTGCTGGGCGTGGTGGCTCACGCCTGTAATCCCAGCACTCGGGAGGCAGAGACGGGAGGATTGCTGAGTTCCAGGCTTGCCTGGGCTACACAGTGAGCTCAGGGCCAGCCTGAACTACAAAGTGAGACCCTGTCTGAAAAAAAAAAAAAAAATTCGTAATTTTTCCTCGTTTATTCTAAGGTAACTTAATCTGTGTATTTATTCATTCTTCCACCGTTCAACAGACATTTCCTCAGAGCCTATATGTGAGCCAACTGTTTCTATCAGACTCTAAGCAGGAGACTAATTGTACTCATTTTTTAATCCCCCATTGCTCTCCAGAAGCTACTCGCAAGAAGCATCTGACAGCAGTAAGGATTAGCTAACGCCTGGACTGTGAGCTCCTGCAATGTAGTGAATTGATCTTACTCATATCTGTATTTCTATTGCTTGCATATAAGCATGCATAAATATAAACTGGATTTTCTTTCATTTTTTTAATTGAATTAGCAGAACATGGAAAAGGTCAGCTGCAAAATGGAAAGGACTTCGAAAAAGATAAGGGGTTGCCAGGCGTGGTGGCTCATGCCTGTAACCCCAGCACTCGGGAGCAGAGGCAGGAGGATTGCTGAGTTCCAGACTTGCCTGGACTACATAGTAAGCTGAGGGCTAGCCTGAACTACAAAGTGAGACCCTGTCTGAAAAAAAAAAAAAAGGGGGGAGGGCAGTGGAAGTAGAAGACATCAAATCAATGAAATTTAGGTCTGAGAAAAAAATTTAAAAATTAGGCATCTGAGGATGCTTATATACATCTTGCTAGTGGGAATAAATATTTATATGCAATGTTTTTAAAGTGCGCTTTGGCAATAACTGTCAAAATTGACAGGCATGGTGGTGCACCCAGCTACTGCAGAGGTTATGCCAAGAGTATTTCAAATTCAAGGCTATATTCAGCGATTTACTGAGACCCTACTTCCATTTTTGTTGTTGTTGTTGTTGTTCTTTATTTTTTAAAACAGGGTCTTGCTATATAATTCCTGTTGGCCTTGAATTCACTATGTACCCCATGCTGGCCTCAAATTCATGGCAATCCTCCTGCCTTAGCCTCCCAAGTGCTAGAATTACAGGTCTATGCACTAAGTCTGGCTCAAAATAAAATTTTTAAAAGGGCTAGGATGTAGCTTGTTGGTAAGGTGCCTGGCTAGCATAAGCAAGACCCTTGGTTCAACCTCCAACCAAAACAGAAAGAAGGAAAACCAATATCAGTATTATAAATATGATCTGCATATGGTGATCCATGCCTGCAATCCCAGTACATGGGAGGCTGAAGCAGAAGGTCACAAGTTGGCAGGCCAGCCTGGGTTACAGAGAAAGTTCAAGACCAGCCTGAACTACATATAGTGACCTTGTCAAAAAAAAAAAAAACAAAACAAAAGATCAGGCACAGTGGCACATGCCCTTAGCTACTCAGGAAGCTGAGATCCTAGGTTCAATCCCCAGCACCACAATAATGATGATAATGCTACATGCATATTACTTTTTTTTTTTTTGAGAGAGGGTCTTGCTTTGTAGTTCAGGCTGGCCCTGAGCTCACTATGTAGCCCAGGCAAGCCTCGAACTCAGCAATCCTACTGTCTCTGCCTCCCGAGTGCTGGGATTACAGGCATGAGCCACCATGCCCGGCACTGTGGTATGTGGTGCTGATTGCTGGTTGATTGCTGGTGGCGTGAGTCTCCATGCCCAGCATTGTATGTGGTTACTGGGGATCGAACTCAGGACCTTGCGCTTGCGAGGCAGGTGCAGGAACCACTGAGCTAACCCTCTGGCCCACATATTACTTTTTTGAGATGGTAGGCAATGAGTAAAAGAAGTTGAAAAGGTCATTTGATTCCATGTAGAATATGAATTTCCCATTATTCAAGCAAGGCAAAAAGAAGAAGACAATGGAGGGAAGGAATGGTTTATAGAATTGACTCATTCCAGTTAAACCCGAATTTAAATGTTCCCTTTTATAGCAAAGGAGAAGGCTTTCTCTCAGTGATGTTTGGCAATCAAAGACCAAGCGAAGATAGACATAGCAACACTCATCTCCAATAATAGTGGTGAATCTCAGGAATCCCTGTAACTCTAAATCTCCACTCCCTATGCTCACAGGGTCATCAAGGAGAGTGAATGATGTAAACTTGGAAAAATAGGCTTTCCAATCTGGAACTCCACAATAAATCTATTCATTGTGAAAACTGATCGGAGTTAATATGCAGCCCTTTGAAGTTTCGGATCCCCAAAGAGGTTGAAGAATTTATCACCATGGCTAAGGTCATTCCCCTAAAGTCCCCTCTCTTCTATTGATATTTGTCCTGCTGTCCTCTGTCCTCAAGTGGTGGAAACTAGAAATGGCTGTTGACGTGTTCCCAAAATGAGTCCAGTTCTTCTTAGGCAGGTGGGAAGATTACACTTCCTGGACGCTCATCATTGAGTGAAGTCATGTGACTAGTTCTGTCCAATGAATTGTAAGTGATAGTGAGGATCATTTCTAAGTACAGTACTTAATTGTCCATGCAAGACGTTCCTAAGCATCTTTTCTGTTTGCATTCAGCGTCTTATCTGCCGATCTGAGACCCTGGGTAACTCTAATGGGAAGAGCCATTCTGCCAACCTGTAATGGACATGCACTGAATGTGGAAAATAACCATTTGATGTTTTAACTTATTAATATGTGGGAGTTATTGTTACTGTACCACAATTTAACCCATTCTGGTCGATGCCTGCACTTTATCCTTGAATTTTAGTTAAAATTCCAGAAATCCAGACCTATATCTTAAAAGTATGATCAATATTATTAAAATTGACAAGTGTTTATTCATGCTCATTGGGATTCCTATTGCTAGATATACCAGCATGCTTCAGGTCACACACTATAGATCCCTAAAGTTCTTTCACGGAGTATGTAACAACAGTGAGGCGATAAAGAACATTGTACTGTATATTTTCAAACTCTAGGAAGCCTGGTACACTGATTAATACTATGAAGCAGATGTACAAAAGGAAGCCAGGTCTGGTGGTTATGCCTGTAATAGCACTCAGAAGGCTGAGACAGGAGTTCAAGACCAGCCTCAGCTATAGAATGAAACCTGTCTAAAAGAAAGAAAGAAACAAGGAAAGAAGGGAGGGAGGGAGGAAAAGAAAGAGAGAGAGAGAGAGAGAAAGAGAAGAAAGACAGTAAGTGTTGGGAGCAATCCTGTTTGGGAGAAATAATTGGAGGGTCAAAACTGACCAGGCCTTCCTGCAGACAGACTTTGAACTTAACTATGTTGCAAAAGAATCCTGTTTGGGAGGAATAATTGGAAAGCACTTCCTGTCTGCCTGACTTTGCACTCAGCTCACCTTCACCTTGGATAACAAGAACTCTGGTCATCCCACATGCTGTGATGCTTCAAGGTGGAACTGCTCCACTATGGTGTTTACCCTGCCTTCTGAGTCTTTGTTACTAGAGAGGTGCTAAATAAAAATTGTGGCAGGCTGGGGCCTGGGATGTTTTGCTACCCAGAGTAGCATGGATCAGGGCCAAGCTCAACAGCCATCACCTCACAGGAGACTAGAACTTAATTCCAAAGGTCCTAGTTATGTTCCCTTCACCTGGATCCCACAAGAAAGGAAGGAAGGAAGTCAGTCAGTCAGTCATCAGTTTAGCCTAGTTCTGGGTGTGACTAATAGAAAGGCTCACCTGGGTATGAGTGCTACCAACAGATTATAAGGGACAGAAACAGGGATGCTGTAACACTTGCTGCTGCGGCTGCGGCTGCGGCTGCGGCTGCGGCTGCGGCTGCTGCTGGGGCTGCTGCTGCTGCTCCTGATACTTCTTGTCTTCTGCTGCCTCCTGCCTGCTCTGTGATACCCCTCTGCCTTGCCACTCTGCCTGGCCAGTCGATTGTAGACTGAAACCTCTACAAACTGCCAGGTGAAATAAACCTTCTTTAACTTTGGACATCTGTTGACAAACCTTAACCAACCTTACCAAAAAATGAAAGACTCAAGGACCAGAGATTTAGCTCAGTGGTTCCAGCGCCTGCCTCGCAAGCGCAAGGTCCTGAGTGGGATCTGGTAACCACATACAACAATGCTGGGCGTGGTGACTCATGCCCACCAGCAATCAATACCACATACCACAGTGCTGGGTGTGGTGGCTCACGCCTGTAATCCCAGCACTCGGGAGGCAGAGACAGGAGGCTTGCTGAGTTCTAGGTCTGCCTAGTCTCCATAGCGAGCTTGGGGCCAGCCTGAACTACAAAGCGAGACCCTGTCTCAAAAAAAAAAAACAAAACTCAAATCATGCAATTAGGAATGAAAAGGGTAAGTCACAAGAGACCTGTAGAAATCCAGAAGATTATCAATACCTATTTCAGGAAACTGTATTCTAATAAGATGGAAAATACAGAATAAATGGACAGATTCCTAGATAGATAGGAACTGCCAAAATGGAACCAAGAAGATATACAAATTCTAAATAAACTTTGAACATCACATATTTTGTCTCAGCAACAAGGAAAATAACTAAGATCCCCCTCTCTTTTCACATGTTAACCAAATATTGAGGTGAAGTTTTTGACCTTTTGTGGCCCTTGGAAGAACTATCATGTCATCTGTCTTAGTTGCTTCCTAGTCACCAGGACACAACTACAGCTACAATTTAAAGGAAGAGAGATTTGATCAGGGATTTAGCTCAGTGGTTCAGGCCTCTGCCTTATAGGCTCAAGGTCCTGAGTTCGATCCCCAGTAACCACATACCATAGTTCTGGCATGGTGACTCACACCCACCAGCAATCAGTATCACACACCACAATGCCAGGCATGGTGGCTCACACCTGCAATCCCAGCACTTGGGAGGCAGAGGCAGGAGGATTTCTGTGCATTTGAGGCTAGCCTGGGCTACATAGTGAGCTCAGCCAGCCTGAACTACAAAGATGGGCCCTGTCTCAAAAAGGGAAGAAAGAGGGCTGGGGATTTAGCTCAAGTGGTACTGCGCCAACTGTGGACACACAAGGACCCGAGTTTGATTTCCAGTACCGCAAACAAAAAAAAAAAAAAAAAAGGAAGAGAGATTTATTTTGGCTCTCAGATACTGTGCATGGTCAACTGGTTACATCATGCTGGAAAGACCTGCTATAAAGAAAGGCTGCTTAAGGGCTGGAGGGTTAGCTCAGTGGTTCTGGAGCCTGCCTTGCAAGCGTAAGGTCCTGAGTTCGATCCCCAGTAACCACATACAATGTTGGGCGTGGAGACTCACACCCACCAACCATACCACAGCACTGGGCATGGTGGCTCACAGCTGTAATCCCAGCACTCGGGAGGCAGAGGCAGGAGGATTGCTGAGCTCAAGGCTTGCCTGGGCTACATAGTGAGCTCAGAGCCAGCCTGAACTACAAAGCAAGACCCTGTCTCAAAAAAAAAAAAAAAAAAGGCTGCTCATGTAGTAACTGCCACAAAGTGGGGTTGAGGGAGCAGCCAGGAAGGAAAATATATACTTCCAGGTCACACCCCCAGTGACTGGCCTCTATCCTGGCCCCACATTCTCATAGCACACTCAGCTGCTGAACTCATTAATGGCTAATCCACTGTGCCCCATGATCCAGTCACCTTCCATACACATAAGACTTTCCGGGGATACCCCAGATCTAAATTACAAAGGTGTCCAAAGTTACATAGGGAGAGAAGTTTGTAAAAACTGTATAATCAGTAACATACTAATCATGGTTGGGGTCAGCCAAGGGTTACTGAAGACCACTGAGCACATGCTGGAAGACTTATTTGTACACACTAGATTACCTGATTATTTTTCCCCATTGTATTTAGACTTAGATATCCTATTCATGAGCTAATGTTTAACTCCAGAGGTGGCTATAGCAGCACAGAAACTCTCCAAAGGTCCTTCCTTTTTTCTCCAGCTATTGCCTTAGCTACCTCCTACCTCACCCTCACATGACAATGTGGGAAGCAAAAAAGCCTAACACTTTTTTTTTTGAGACAGGGTCTCACTTTGTAGTTCAGGCTGGCCCTGAGCTCACTATGAAACCCAGGGTAGCCTAGAACTCACAGTATTCTTTTTTTTTTTTTTTTTGAGACAGGGTCTCACTTTGTAGTTCAGACTGGCTCACTATGTAGCCCAGGCAAGCCTCGAGCTCAGCAATCCTCCTGTCTCTGCCTCCCGAGTGCTGGGATTACAGGTGTGAGCCACCACTCCCGGCACTGTGGTATGTGGTATTGATTGTTGGTGGCCGCGCGTCTCCACGCCCAGCATTGTATGTGGTTACCAGGATCGAACTCAGTACCTTGTGCTTGCGAGGCAGACGCCGGAACCACTGAGCTAACCCTCCGGCCCCTCTCACAGTATTCTTGCAATCTTCCTGCCTCTGCTTATGGAGTGCTGAGATTATAGGCATGAGCCACCATGCCCAGCATTGTGGTATGTGATTACCTGGGATCAAAATCGGGATCTTGGCCAGGCGTGGTGGCTCAAGCCTGTAATCCCAGCACTCGGGAGGCAGAGGCAGGAGAATTGCTGAGTTCGAGGCTTGTCTGGGCTCCGTAGTGAGCTCAGGGCCAGCCTGAACTACAAAGTGAGACCCTGTCTCAAAAAAAAAAAAAATCTAGATCTTGCACTGCCAGATAGATGCTGGAACCACTGAGCTAACTGCCCCCCCAATCAACCTAACACTTTTTAAAATGCCTCTTTTATGAATGCCCTTAAACTCATTCAAAAAGGATGAGGCCTATTATCTAATCATCTCCTCTAGACCCCTCTCTTTTTTTTTTTTTTGAGATAGGTTATTGCTTCGTAGTTCAAGCTGGCCCTGAGCTCACTATGTAGCCCAGGCAAGCTTCGAACTCAGCAATCCTCCTGTCTCTGCCTCCCAAGTGCTGAGATTACAACTCTGAGCCACCACGCCCGGCTTTTTTTTTTTTTTTAGATGTGTTCTACTAAATCTCTGAGACTGACCTTGAATTTGTGATCCTCCTGCTTCAACCTTCTGAGTAGCTAGGATTATGGTTGTATACTGCCAATGCACTCACTAGGTTTATCTCTTTTTTTAGGGGGGTGATGGGGTCTCACTTTGCAGTTCAGAAGAATAACCCTGAACTCACTATGTAGCCCAGGCAAGCGTCAGACTCAGCAATCCTTCTGCCTCTGCCTCCCGAATGCTGGGATTACAGGCATGAACCATCACACCCAGCACTGTGGTATGTGGTACTGATTGAAATGGGTGTGAGTCACCATGACGGTTACTGGGGATTAAACTCAGGACCTTACACTTGGTAGGCAGGCTCCCAAATCACTGAGCTAAATCTCTGGCCCTAAGGCTTATCTCTCAATACTATTTCTTTGGAGAATAAATTTCAACATGAATGTTGTTATTGTTATTGTTGTTGTTGTTTTGAGACAGGGTCTCACTATGCAGTTGAGCCTGGCCTCAAATCCATGGCAATCCTCCTGTCAAATGTTGAGATTATGAGTATGTGCCACTGGGTGTGGCTCATCATAAATTTTGGGAAGGCTGCAAATACTCAAACCATAGCAACATTCACAAGAGAACCTAAGGAAAACTCATTATAAATCCACAGTGAAAATAAAAGAGTGATTTTTTAAAATTAATTGGGTTTCTAACATAACTCAGAGTTATCAGCTACCAACACCAACCTAGAGGCAACTAGCACCTTAGACAGGTGCTTCTAGGCTCTGTAGCTCCAGAGTCCTGTCTTGAGACCCAGAATCCTGCCTGCTGAACCTCTTCTTTCTTACCATTCAGCCCCTAATACTTCACAGAATGTACAGCACCTTGTCAGCCACCTGCCACAAGAACTACATATGGTTCAGGTGTGAAAGAGCCCCCTTGGAGGGCTTCCAAGGTCAGTTCTGCTATAACCTTGGAACTGTGAGAGGCCCAGTCTTGCTGCCACCCAAGACAACCAGTAACTCGAGAGTAAGAGTGACAGGAGAAAAAAGGTTTTATTAGCAACAAACTCGGATGTTGCAAGGTGGGAGGCCAACACCTGTGATCATCTTGCCTGGCACTACTGAGAGGTTTAATCATATCTTTTTTTTTTTTTTTTTTTTGAGACAGGGTCTCACTTTGTACTTCAGGCTGGCCCTGAACTCACTATGTAGCCCAGGCAAGCCTCGAACTCAGCAATCCTCCTGTCTCTGCCTCCCGAGTGCTGGGATTACAGGCATGAGCCACCACGTCCGGCATTGTGGTATGCGGTGTTGATTGTTGGTGGGCGTGTCTCCATGCCCAGCATTATATGTGGTTACCGGGGATCGAACTCAGGACCTTGCACTTGCGAGGCAGGCGCCGGAACCACTAAGCTAACCCTCTGGCCCAGTACAGGAACCACTGAGCTAACCCTCTGGCCCAATCATATCTTTTGCAGGAATGATATCTCAATTTCAGGCAGGTGGCTGCCACCAAGATAGTTCATTAATCTTGAGAAATGGCTACTTTTGGAACCTAGAGTATGAGTACCTCATCTCAATCAGTGATCACTGTCTGTATGTCAGATCTGTGAATCTAAGAAAACATGAGTGAACAGAGGCTTACTTATGGAAGATCTGTGCATCTGGTTTCTGTTACACCCAGTATCTGCTTTATATTTTTTTTTTTTTTTTTTGAGACAGGGTCTCACTTTGTAGTTCAGACTGGCTCTGAGCTCACTATGTAGCCCAGGCAAGCCTTGAACTCAGCAATCCTCCTGTCTCTGCCTCCTGAGTGCTGGGATTACAGGCGTGAGCCACCAGGCCCGGCACTGTGGTATGTGGTATTGATTGCTGGTGGGCGTGAGTCTCCATGCCCAGCATTGTATGTGGTTACCAGGGATCGAACTCAGGACCTTGCGCTTACGAGGCAGGCACCGGAACCACTGAGCTAATCCTCCGGCCCTCTGCTTTATATTCTTAAAAAAAGAAAATCTTTTAATTGTGACTCTTCCTATAATCTAGTAATGGAGCATTCATAGAGAAACTGCTAGTGCATTTAACTGATTTTAAATATCATTAAAATATGAATCAGGGTAAACAAAGTCACCCAGTAACCTGAACACAAGAGAAGAGAAAAAGATCTGTAATTCATGGTGGGACTTCATGCTTTCAGCAAACTGGCCACATCCCCTCCTTACCTGTCTGTTTCTCACACAACTCTTTGCTCTAAAGTGCTAGAAACTTCATGGAAATGAAACCAAAATATAGAGGAAACTAGGTAGATAAGGTTCAAATCCTGAATAATTGACCTGAAGTAAACTAAAAATCAGTGCTTAAATGAGTTAATATACCAAAGAGCCCCAGTAATTAACAAGCAAACTACCTTGGGCCTTACTGGAATGCAAGAGACAAAGAACAGTTCCCTAAAGAAATGGGAGAAGCCCTGGCAGAAGTGAAGTGCAAAGGAAGAAGGCATCAAAGGCTTTCCTGCAACCAAGAGCATCCCCACATTCTATCACACTGACTCACACCAAGAATTGTGTAAAAAGTTGGGCCAGAGGGTTAGCTCAGTGGTTCCGGCGCCTGCCCCACAAGCGCAAGGTCCTGAGTTCGATCCCTGGTAACCACATACAACGCTGGGCGTGGAGACTCACGCCCACCAGCAATCAATACCACATACCACAGTGCCGGGCATGGTGGCTCATGCCTGTCATCCCAGCACTCGGGAGGCAGAGGCAGGAGGATTGCTGAGTTTGAGGCTTGCCTGGACTACATAGTGAGCTCAGAGCCAGCCTGAACTACAGAGTGAGACCCTGTCTCAAAAAGGAAGAAAAAAAAAAAGAATTGTGTAAAAAGCCAATAGACTGAAACATCTAAAGTTCTAACTTTCAGAACCCCTCTTTGGCTATTAGGGAGCTTTTCCTTTTATTCTTTCCAATAAAAACACCTCTGGCCATTCCCCACTGGTTGATGCTTGCTTTTTTGTCAGTGTTATAGATGGTGGATATGAATCCACTTGTTTAAAACAGGCCAAAAGGACAAGCTTATTCCAGTGAACAAATACTAAAATCAGGGAGAGATTCTAGCAGCTACCAGGAAAAGAAAACTATGCTTATATAGATTTTGGGGAAGGTCTGTGATCTAAGGAATTTTTGTGATTTGTATGGCCAAGGACAATCAGCTCAGGTGTGTAGACAATCATTGGGCTTCTCGGCACCAGAGAGACTGTATACTTCGTTTGTATTCTTCCATTTTTCCTATTTATGGAAAGGTTGCTGTTTTCTGCTGAAAGCAGCCTGTTTGTTATGTCCTATTTGCTTAGGCCAGTCATTATATTCAGCTTCAATATTTGTTGCCCCCAAACAAGGACATAGATCACAGCACAGGAAGGAGCTGGTTACAGGGACAACTCTATTGAGAAGAATGGCACGGTGCTGAATAAGAGAAGAAACCAAATCAATACTGAAGACCAGTAGAGTGAAGAGAACATCTTACCAGGAAGCAGCTCAATTATGATCAGACAGGTAACTGAGGAGAGGCCACCAGCGCCTGCTACTGTCCTCCCTGTTATCTGTCCTTTTATCCACCAAGGACTGGTTCCAGGTCTTCCACAGAAAGCAAAATATATGTGGATATTCAATTCCATTTCGGTAGTACTTGGTATTCATCATTAATTGGTTCATGGAGTTCAACAAATATAAAAAAGACGAGTACTAAATTGTTTGTGGTGGAAAGGAACGAGCCATACAGAAACTGACACCAAGGTGTAGCTTACACATCAAGTACCAAACAAATCATAAGTACTAGAACAAACTTTGGCATCAGAATGCATTAAATGCCAAATCCAACAAGTTTTGAAGTGGGCAAGTACCAAAACTTACTATTTATGTTATTTGCATATAGCCCATGCATATCCACCTATATACTTTAAATCATTTCTAAATTACCTGTAATTCCTAATACAGGGAGGAAAAGATACCATAGTGTCTTCCTAGCATGTGTGCGATCCTGGGTTCAATCCCCAGGAACAGGGAAAAAAATTCTTGGCCTAATACAATCTAAACACTCTAAATAGTTGTTATACTACACTGTTTAAGAAATAATGACAAGAAAAATGTCTGTATGAGTTAAGTAAGATGCAACTCTCAGAGGTGTAACTATATTTTCAACCTGTAGAATTGTCAGGGAAGGTTTTTAAGCATTTGGAAACATTTCTGTAGCTTTAGAGATAGGGCTTCTGGGACATTAGGCACCTCCTCTGACTTCTGGGCAGTCAAGGTTTATGTAAAAAGATCCCAGCATCCGCCACTCCAGGAAAGCATTGTTTGACAAAATGGACTTTGTTAAATGTGAATGTATTTGCCCTTTATCCTGGAAGCAAAGTGTGAGCATCATAACACAGAAGCAGAGTGTGGATCCAGTCTCTCTACTCCTTACTGGTTGTGTGACTTCAAGAAACTTACTTAACTTCTAGGAACCTCCCCTATCTTCATCATTAAAATGGGCAAAGAGGAGTTGGATGCACAGCTCAGAGACAGAGCGTTTGCCGATCATGTGAGGTCCTGGATTTGATCCAAATAGAGTTAAGAATGTTAAATAATTGTTTCGGATACCTGTAGAAAGGCTGCAGGTTAGGGTTATACTATTCCTGGGTTGAGCTAACTTGACAGGTGTGTGACCTGTACATTCATACTGGGAATCACACTCAAAAGCATCCTGCTCTTGGGCGGGAGATTTAGCCCAGTAGTTCTGGTGCCTGCCTAGCAAATGCAAGGTCCTGAATTTGATCCCAGTAACCAGATACAGCAATACCAGGTTTGGTGATTCACACCTGTAATCCTAGAAATCAGTACCACATACCACAATGCTGGGCATAGTGATTCTTGCCTGTAATCCCAGCACTCAGGAAGCCGAGGCAGGCAGGAGGATTGCTGTGAGTTCAAGGCTAACCTGGGCTACAAAATGAGCTCAAGGCCAGGCTGAACTACAAAGCTAGATCCTATCTCAAAAAAAATAAATAAATAAATAAAAGCATCCTGCTCTTGGTTTAATAGTCTATTGTTACCACCTGAAATTCTTAATCTTTTTTTTTTTTTTTTGAGACAGGGTCTCGCTTGTAGTTCAGGCTGGCCCTGAGCTCACTATGTAGCCCAGGCAAACCTTGAACTCAGCAATCCTCCTGCCTCTGCCTCCCGAGGGCTGGGATTACAGGCTTGAGCCACCAAACCCGGCATCTGTGGTATGAGGTACTGATTGCCAGTGGGCGTATCACACCCAGTATTGTTGTATGTGGCTACTGGGAATTGAACCAGGTACCTTGCACTTGCGAGGCAGGCGCTAGAACCACTGAGCCAAATGTCTGGCCCTCTTAATCATTTTTTAACAAGTCCCCCCCCACACACACACACACACTGTGTTGGGCCCTATAAATTGTGAAGTTTGTCCTGGCACCAGAAGAAGACGCTCTCTTTTCACCCAGACTCCTTGATCATAAAGTCTCAGGGTGTCTTCAAGAGATTCCAGAAATGGATATATTCTAGCCCTGAGCTATACAGTGAGAGGGAGGGAGATGACAGGTGGTTCCCAGGCAGTTGTGAGGCCTCAATGTCCTAGCAGCCTAGACCAAGACAGGTCTTTATTCAAGGTTAAAAACCCTGGGCTCAGCACATTTATTAGTACTCCCAGAAGCTCCCTTTGAGTCATCCATAGGCTTCCACAGTTGACTTCTACAGGGAGATGTAACGTAGTGTGTAACTGAGTGGCAAAAGCTGCAGGACTAGGGCCGGAGGATTAGCTCAGTGGTTCTGGCGCCTTCCTCCCAAGCGCAACGTCCTGAGTTCGATCCCCGGTAACCACATACAATGCTGGGCATGGAGACTCACGCCCACCAACAATCAATACCACATACCACAGTGCCAGGCATGGTGGCTCATGCCTGTAATCCCAGCACTTGAGAGGCAGAGGCAGGAGGATTGCTGAGTTCCAGGCTTGCCTGGGCTACATAGTGAGCTCAGGGCCAGCCTGAACTACAAAGCGAGACCCTGTCTCAAAAAAAAAAAAAAAAGATTAGAACATTTGTGAGTTTCTGTTTCTTGTTTGGCAAGGAATGAATAGCTGATTTCACATCTAGTCCTGCAGTTTTGTTTTGCTTTTTTTTTTGCACTTAGCAAGGCTCAGTGCAAACGCCTTTCAATCCCCAGTAATAAACATGGGGTGGAAGGGAGTGTCTCAGGACAGCAGAAATTTGGGTTATGGCAAAGTGAGTGGCTGGCCAAAAGAGTGTCAATTACAGAAATCCAGCACCTGTCCCCAAACCCTGCATGATGGACCAATCAAAGACTACTACCTTCAATTCTTCTCATGAGGTCTCAAGCAGATTCTTGATAGAATGGCCTAGATCAGACTAAAGCTGAGGAGTTGGAAGGACAAAAGATGGCTACCATTAAGCTTTTGGCCACTGTGCTCTCTCGTTCACAATGGCTGCTCTCACCCTGCAGAGTGCACAATAGTACTTCTTTTCCTTTAATTGGTCCACATTCACTCTGCACAGCATGTTTCATTTTGCACATTTATTAAATGTAAAACCTTACCTGTCTGGAGCAATTATTTGTTCAGCACAGAAAGAACCTAGAAAACATCTCTACAAGGGCCAGAGATTTAGCTCAGTAGTTCTGGCACCTGCCTCCCAAGCTCAAGTTCCTGAGTTCGATCCCTGGTAACCACATACAATGCTGGGTGTGGTGACTCATGCCCACCAGCAGTCAATGCCACATACCACAGTGCCGGGCGTGGTGGCTCACGCCTGTAATCCCAGCACTCGGGAGGCAGAGACAGGAGGATTGCTGAGTTCCAGGCTTGCCTGGGCTACATAGTGAGCTCAGGGCCAGACTGAACTACAAAGCGAGACCCTGTCTCAAAAGAAAACCAAAAACCTCTACAAGTAGTACATTTAGAAACAATAGAGGTAAGAAAGTTACTCTCTTCCATGCATTTAATTCTAAACAGCACCATATGGCTATTCTTCCTCCCATTGCCTAAGAAAGACAGAAAAATTTTTAAAGCCCAAGAGATCTCTGATGCTGTAGATGAAAGCATATGGGGTTGGGTCTCTTAGACTGACCTTAGGCACCTTCACCCTACTCCTACCTCAGTAAGGGTTTGTAAATATGTACTATAGGTCATGCAGGTAATTAAGATCAGTGTGAGTTCTGGGACAAGCATGCATGTTGAGAGTCCCTAAAATGACTCAGCACCCCATCAGTCATTCCTGTCAATCATATCTAGACATCAGGGGGAGGTATATCTGGGCTGTGGCTGTTGCACTTTCCATGTGCTATGGCCTGTGTGAATGCTTTTACTTTTCTGTCACCTAGCACTATTTTTCTGTGTGTCACCTTTTGTTGACACAGATATGTCCTGAACATAACTTCCCTTGATCTTCAACAAATGGAGTCGCTTGCTACTTACTATCATGTACACTTGGCAATTCTTTGCCCATTTTACACACAAAAAACAGACTATACCTGTCCATTTCACAGTCCCAAGCACCCTGAAACTTGGTAATACACACAGATCACCTCTGTTCATCTCCATTATAAAACATTTATTTCTTCTTAGTGCCAAATAGAATGAAATATTCATTTAGCAAATCAAGCAATTTGTGAGGCACCAAGTAGTTTTTAATTTTTTTCAATTGTTCCTTTTTTTTTTTTCTTTTTGAGACAGGGTCCAGCTTTGTAGTTCAGGCTGGCCCTGAGCTCACTGTGTAGCCCAGGCAAGCCTAGAACTCAGCAATCCTCCTGCCTCTGCCTCCGAAGTGCTGAGATGACAGGCATGAGCCACCAAACCTGGCACTGTGGTATGTAATACTGATTGCTGGTGGGTGTGAGTCACCATACCCAGTACTGTTGTATGTGGTTACCAGGGACTTTTCGCTTGCTAGGCAGACGTCAGAACCACTGAGCTAAATCTCCAGCCCAAAAGATGATTTATTTGTAAGGGGGAAAAAAAGGCAGAAGACAGAAACAAGCTACCCTGGGGAGAGGGAAGATGTAAAATGATGGAGCCCTTGCTCCTGGTTTCCTTTATTGGAATTAGGACCCTTCCTTGCAGGTGGCTATCTGGAGTTTGTCACAATCTGATTTGTTCCTTGGGCTGTCTTGGATGCATGCCAGGTCACAAGACCCTAACCTGGGCACCTTTGCCTACATGCACATTCCTTTTGCTGGGCTTTGTTTGACTTTTCTGCTTTTTTTGTCCTTTTCAGGGCCTTATCTCTGGGTTGTATATGTTGGTTAGGAAGAGCTTTATAGAAAAGACAGCTTAGAGTTAGTGATTAGGTAAGGGAATGCATGTGTATCTACTGCAGTAATATAATGATTCTAGAGTGAAAATACCTACAAACATACATATATATGAATGGAATGTGTACTAAATAAAGAGTTTTCTTTATAATTAGGTAGGTGCTCCCTTTGTCTTTGTACTTTATTGGTGGTGTGGGAGGGTGATTATACTAGTTTCTGTCCTCCTGGCCTTCTCCACACTTTGCCTGCCAGTTCTTCCTGTGGTTAATCTCTCGATTAGAGAGCATTCCTTTCTTTGTTGCAAATTCTTATGTTATTGTGTTACCTGGTGCCTTCTATATCTGGTTTATTTTATTTTTTTCCCTCTGTCTGCCTTTGTCCTTTTAATCCTTGAACTCACTATGTAGCCTAGACTGGCCTCAAACTTGCAGCAATCCTCCTGCCTCAGGCTCCCAAGTGCTAAGATTACAGGTGCAGGTACCACCATGCCTGTCTCTGAGTATGTAAAAAATATGATAAATAAGTGAGCTAATGATTAAAAAGAAAAGGACAGCTGGGTGTGGTGGCTCACAACTGTAAACCCAGCACTTGGGAGGCAGAGGCAGGAGGATTGCTGAGTTGAGGCTTGCCTGGGCTACATAGTGAGCTCTGGGGGGTTACCCACTTTCCGGGCCCCCCTTCTGTCTCTCTTAAGGCAGAAGCTTTCTCTCTCAATAAAATTTTCCTACTCAAACCTCCGTCGTTCATAGTGAGCTCTGGGCCAGCCTGAACTACAAAGCAAGACCCTGACTCAAAAAAAAAAAAAAGAAAAGGACAGGGCCAGAGATTTAGCTCAGTGGTTCTGGCTCCTGCCTAGCAAGCACAAGGTCCCTCGTTCCATCTGGTAATCACATACAACAATGCTAGGAGTGGTGACTCACGCCCACCAGCAATCAGTACCACACACCACACAGTGCTGGGCGTGGTGGCTCCTGCCTGTAATCCCAGCACTTGGGAGGCAGAGGCAGGAGGATTGCTGAGATCAAGGCTTGCCTGGGCTACATAGTGAGCTCAGGGCCAGCTAAACTACAAAGCCAGATCCTGTCTAAACAAACAAACAAATAAAATAAAAGATTAAGTCTGGTGCTCATTTTTTGCTCTTTTTTTTTTGAGACAGAGTCTCGCTTTATAGTTCAGGCTGGCCCTGAGCTCACTATGTAGCCCAGGCAAGCCTGGAACTCAGCAATCCTCCTGTCTCTGCCTCCCGAGTGCTGGGATGACAGGTGTGAGCCACCACGCCCAGCGTTGTGGTATGTGGTGCTGATTGACTGTTGGTGGGCGTGAGTCACCACACCCAGCATTGTATGTGGTTACTGGGATCAAACTCAGGACCTTGCGCTTGCAAGGCAGGTGCTGGAACCACTGAGCTAAATCTCCAGCCCCGAGTCTGGTGCTCTTTTTAAGGCAGCATGGCCCACTCTGGGTAGCAGCTTTCCTTCTATACCCCTCAGTGGAGTGAGCCTCTCTGGGTTTTGAAAATCCATCCATTAAAGCAATGATACTGTTGGACTGGAAGACAGTAGGGCAGAGATCCAGGATAGCAACAGGTAAAATGGTGAGAATGGGGCCGGAGATTTAGCTCAGTGGTTCCAGCACCTGCCTCGCAAGCGCAAAGCTCTGAGTTCGATCTTGGTAACCACATACAATGCTGGGCATGGTGACTCACGCCCACCAGCAATCAATACCATATACCACAGTGCCAGGCATGGTGGCTCATGCCTGTCATCCCAGCACTCGGGAGGTAGAGACAGGAGGATTGCTGAGTTCCAGGCTTGCCTGGGCTACATAGTGAGCTCAGGGCCAGCCTGAACTACAAAGCAAGACCCTGCCAAAAAAAAAAAAAAAAATTGGTGAGAATGTAAAAAGGATGCTCTTAAAATATGAAAAGATTTTTTTTTTGCATTGCAAAAATAACACAGGAAGTCAAGATTGAAAGAAAAGCTTTGGTCTTAATAATGAAATCTGGAAAAGATACAGGCATACAATCTTTATTTTTTATTTCTAGCCTTTTTTTAGTACATGCTTACAGTACATAATGATTACATTTATCATGGGAAGTTGGTACATATACATAACACATCTTGATTCGTTTTGCTTCCTTCCTCTCTTCCCCCGTCCCAGTAGTACAGTTGGTTGGTTGGTTGATTGGTTTTCGAAACAGGTGTTGCTGTGTATTCCTTTAACTCATTACCTAGCCTAGACTGGTGTTGAACTTACAACAGTTCTCCTGCTTTATCCTCCTGCATGTTGAGATTACAGGCATATGCCACTATGGATGGCTCTTAGCAGTACTGCTGCAGAATCCAAGAGACAGGAGAGAACACTAGGAATCAGGAGGGCTTTATTTCAGGTTTTAGGTGAATATTGGCTCAAGGAACTAATTTCCAAAGGAAGAGTGATGAACAGAGAAAAGTTTTAGTTTTTATGTATTTAGTCCAAGGAGGGTGGTCTTTTTAGTGACATAGCAAATCAGTTTAAAAGTACAGACAGTTTTGTAATTTAGCCTTGAAAGAAGGCAGTCTTATGAATCACATGGGAACAAAGTGTCATAAACTTTGTTTACAGGACATAGTTATCAATTTCATCTGTACCAGAACAAAGAGTTACAGCTATGGAGGTGGGGGACTGCCCAAGGCTGGGAAGAACTTGTTATTTAAATCCTGCTTCAGCACAGTTTTGAAAAATACTCTGCACAGCCTTCTTTTCACTGACAACATTCAGTACATAGTATCTGTTTCTTTGGTTGTATTTGTAATGCAGGAATAGGGGTTTGTGCCGGGAAAAAAATATACTGTAAGGGCCTAATTAGGCTTTGTTAAAAAAATTAGTAGGAAATCTTGGGGCCGGAGATTTAGCTCAGTGGTTCCAGCGCCTGCCTCATAAGCGCAAGGCCCTCAATTCAGTACCAGTAACCACATACAATGCAGGGCATGGTGACTCACGCCCACCAGCAAACAATACCACATACCACAGTGCTGGGCATGGTGGCTCACGCCTGTAATCCCAGCACTCAGGAGACAGATACAGAAGGATTGCTGAGTTCCAGGCTTGCCTGAGCTACATAGTGAGCTCAGTGCCAGCCTGAACTACAAAGTGAGATCCTGTCTCAAAAAAAAAAAAAATTAGTAGGAAATCTTACTAAAACCAGCTTTCACCAGTGCAGTTAGAGTCACTGACTAATACTAGATGTAGGAAGGCACCAGATAGCACAAATGGAGTAAGAATTTACAACAAAGGAAAGAATCCTCTCTAATGAAGAGATTAATCAAAGGAAGAATTGACTTATCCACTTTGCCAGTAGTTTATTCTGGGCCAAATGTACCTATTCCCTGGTTACCCTGAATGACAAGTCCTACCACAGAAGAGGTTACATGCAAGTTTCATAGTCACAAAACAAAAGAAAGTCATACTTTAATACAACAAAAATGACATATCATCAACTAGTGGGAGTATCAGGCAGGCTGCAGCAAAGCAGGGAAATTTTGGTGCTGGGGATTTAGCTCTGTGGTTCCGGCGTATGCCTCACAAGTACAAAGTCCCAAATTCGATCCCTGGAACCACATAACACAGTGCCGGGCGTGGTGGCTCACGCCTGTAATCCCAGCACTTGGGAGGCAGGGACAGGAGGATGGCTGAGTTCGCAGCGGCTTGCCTGGGCACCATAGTGAGCTCAGAGCCAGCCTGAACTACAAAGCGAGACCATGTCTCAAAAAGCAAACAAAACAAAACAAAACAAAAAACAAACAAAACAAAAAACAAAGCAAAACAGGGCCGGAGGGTTAGCTCAGTGGTTCCGGCGCCTGCCTTGCAAGCACAAGGTCCTGAGTTTGATCCCCAGTAACCATATACAATGCTGGGGGTAACCATATACAATGCTGGGCGTGGAGACTCATGCCCACCAGCAATCAATGCCACATACCACAGTGCCAGGTGTGGTGGTGCACACCTGTAATCCCAGCACTCGGGAGGCAGAGACAGGAGGATTGCTGAGTTCGAGGCTTGTCTGGACTACATAGTGAGCTCAGAGCCAGCCTGAACTACAAAGTCAGACCCTGTCTCAAAAAAAAAAAAAGCAGGGAAATCTTTTCTATGGGTTCCAGATGTTACCTTAGAGATAGTACTTCCAGCTTTAGGGCTGGTGGAGGCTAAAGGTCTGCTAAGTTTAATTGTACATTCCTCAAAGTTTGTATACTAGTTATAAGAATGTTAGATCTGAGACAGGATTTCACTATATTATTGTTTTTTGTTTTTTGCTTTTGAGACAGGGTCTCGCTTTGTAGTTCAGGCTGGCCCTGAGCTCACTATGGTGCCCAGGCAAGCCGCCGTGAACTCAGCAATCCTTCTGTCTCTGCCTCCCGAGTGCTGGGATGACAGGCGTGAGCCACCAGGTCCGGCATTGTGGTGTGTGGTGTTGATTGTTGGTGGGCGTGTCTCCACGCCCAGCATTATATGTGGTAACCGGGATCGAACTCAGGACCTTGCGCTTGCGAGGCAGGCGCCAGAACCACTGAGCTAACCCTCCGGCCCTATATTATTGTTTCATTTGCCTGAATATCACGTAATTCCTAAAGTGATGCTGGTAATCATTGAATTTGTCGTATTTTGTATCAATGATATTAATTTGCTACTACCTCAAGAGAAAAGTTTCTTAACATTGATGATGCCAGAACCTGAGGAGCAGTTACAATAATACAGTTAAAGAGGCATCTTCCCAAACCTTAAATGTTCATTTGTCTTTGGTTGTATTGGAGGAAGTAACCACTTCATCACGAGGAATGTGGAGTGTTACACTGCATTCTACATAAGGGAATTTACAGGTAAATGAAGTGCATTGAGTGAATTAATAAAGAGCACACCTGTGCCAATCATTTTTAACAAGTTTTACACGTGTTCTTTCTACAGTTTGTTATAGTGTGGTTCTCAGCAAACAAAATCCAATACAAATCAGATCTGAAGGAAATCTTTGTTCCACAAAAGTATTTACAAAACAGAATTTGGTCACTATATTGTTTTCTATTATATCTTTAACATATATCATAAACTAAAACTTATAGTGAAACAAAACAAAACAAAAAGAATCTTAGATCTGATATAAAAGTTGAGTAAATGTCTATTAAAGGAGCTAAAGTAGTCCACACTGGATTATTTTGGACAATTTTGGCACTGGATGATCCACAACATTCCATTTCTCTACAATCACAGTGTTCTAATCATCCCAGTTTGAAGAATCTTCAACAGAAAACTTCTTCAGAGAACTTCTGTTTACACAGCTCCAGCATGGCACCAGATCTGTTCTTGTTGCTATCTAAAGATTTAAAGCCACTTTATATCATCCTTTGTACACATCTTTTGTGAATTATGGGGAAGTGAATGCTGTTGGGAGTGGAAGGCTTTTCTTCCACTTCTTTGCAATTTGGAAAGTTGCCATCCATTCAGCTTTCACTCTAACTGGCGTTGTTCAGACTCTAGAATAAATTGTAGCCAGAAGCTCTGCTCTTATACAGAGAAGGCAAGAACAATCCAGATTTAGCTAGGCCCTTATCTTCTTCCTTTGGAGAACAATTTCTCTCTGTGTGTAGGAATCCTAGTTCTCCTTTTCTACATAAGTAAATGAGATACAGCCCCATTTCTTTCCAGGAAGACCCCAAGAATCCTAGCATCCCCTTTACTCCCTTTATTGTACTAGGAATTGAACTCAAGGCCTTCACTCTGAGCTAATCCTCAACTCTTTCTCTTGATTTTGAGATAGAGACTAAATTGCTAGATTTCCTAGGAGGCAATGGAATTTGTAATCCCTCTTCCACACTCTCCCAGAGCACTGGAATTACAAGTGTGTGTCATCACACCCATATAGTTTCTTTTTTTTAAAATCATTGCTCAGGATTTGATGGGTCTCTGGATAGCACAGCCTTCTCTTATCAGTGGCTAAAAGGCTTCACAATCCTTTCTAGTTTTCTTCATTAAATAAAGGGAGGTGAATAAACTCCCTCCCTCTTCCTCTCTCTCTTTCTCTCCCTCCCCCTCCCCCTCCCCCTCTCTGTATTATTATAGGCCCCAGGCAATTAACCTTGAGAGGCATTACATACAAGGTAGAGATGTATGGCCCTCCATAGGTTGCACTGGGTTTAACTCTTTTTCCACACAGCCAGAAAGTTAAAGACAAAGTTTGGCCTTTAACTTGATCAGAAATTGCTTTCCTTTGTTAGGGATCAATTTTTTCTCTTTTTAAGGAAAAGAATCCCTTTCATCATAGGCTCATTAAAACAGTCCTAGTGATGCAGGAGAGTTAAGGCCTAACTCTCCACCAGAAACGCGAGTTCGTGTTCTCTAAAAATCAAAGAATGAATTTTAGGAACAACAGAGGTTTGAGTAGGAAAATTTTATTGAGAGAGAAAGCTCCTGCCTTAAGAGAGACAGGAGGGGGGCCCGGAAAGTGGGTAACCCCCCTACCTCACTTTTTAGAGGGCTTTTATGGAGCAAAGCCATGAGGTGAGGCAGGTCTGAAATAGGGGGCTACCAATAAGATTTGAAAGAAATGGGCAAACTGTGACTAACCAATGGGTAAATGACAAGCATAGCTACTTCAGCAACCTTTTGATTGAATAGGTCTAATGAGAAATAAAGCCTTAGAGGGTCTTGCTTGTCCAGAGACTCCTCCAGGTGGTTCAAGGTCCTGCCCATTATCTGGGGATTTTGTAATTACTGTCTTCCAGGGAGGGGCTGGATCCAGACCTTGACCTTCCATCCTGGGAGGAGAATGAGGCCTAGTAGTGTAATTTTTCATTGATGGTGTTGACCTTCAGAAGGATCCTCTTTTTTGCAAGTCTTTCATGGGCCGGCCCTCTCTATCTGCCTACATATGTCTAGCTGGCTATTCTACCTATAATACTAGGCGGGCCAGAGGGTTAGCTCTGTGGTTCCAGTGCCTGCCTTGCAAGCGCAAGGTCCTGAGTTCGATCCCCGGTAACCACATACAATGCTGGGCGTGGAGACTCACGTCCACCAGCAATCAATACCACATACCACATACCACAGTGCTGGGCGGGTGGCTCACGCCTGTAATCCCAGCACTCAGGAGGCAGAGGCAGGAGGATTGCTGAGTTGGAGGCTTGCCTGGGCTACATAGTGAGCTCAGAGCCAGCCTGAACTACAGAGCAAGACCCTGTCTCAAAAGAAAACAAAAACAAAAACAGTCCTAGGGACTACAAAGACAGAATACAACTATTCTATATTTTAGTGCATATTTATTAGTATTTATTATTTAAACAGAATAATGGGTTTCATTTTTACCTATTTTTATTTTTTTGAGACAGGTTCTCACTTTGTAGTTCAGGCTAGCCCTGAGCTCACTATGTAGTCCAGGCAAGCCTCAAACTGAGCAATCCTCCTGCCTCTGCCTCCCAAGTGCTGGGATTACAGGCGTGAGCCACCATGCCCAGCACTGTGGTATGTGGTATTGATTGCTGGTGGGCATGAGTCACCATGCCCAGCACTGTATGTGGTTACTGGGATCGAACTCAGGACCTTGCACTTGTGAGGCAGGCGCCGGAAGCACTGAGGTAAATCTCTGGCCCAATTTTTTTTTTATTTTATTTTTTTTTTTTGCTTTTTGAGACAGGGTCTCGCTTTGTAGTTCAGGCTGGTCCTGAGCTCACTATGTAGCCCAGGCAAGCCACTGTGAACTCAGCAATCCTCCTGCCTCTGCCTCCCGAGTGCTGGGATGACAGGCGTGAGCCACCACGTCTGGCATTGTGGTATGCGGTGTTGATTGTTGGTGGGCATGTCTCCACGCCCAGCATTATATGTGGTTACCGGGGATCGAACTCAGGTACTTGCGCTTGCGAGGCAGGCGCCGGAACCACTGAGCTAACCCTCCGGCCCGTCTCTGGCTCAATTTTGACCTATTTTTAAATGCATGTAGCATACTCTGATCATTTCCATCCCCATTAGTCTGTTCTATGCACTGAATGTGATGGTTGCAGGATTATATATAGATGTCAAAAGAAAACTATCCACTAAAAAGGCTGATTTTACTGGATGTAAATTATTCCTCATTTAAGAATACCAAAACCATGGGATGATAGACTTGTGCAACCACTGTGGAGATCAGTCTGGAGATTCCTCAGAAAACTAGGATTAGAGGTCCCATTTGACCTGGCTATTGAAGGAATTAAAAGAATCATCTTATAAAGACATATGTTCATAGTATCTCAGTTCGTGATAGCCCAATCTTGGCAACAACCCAGATGCCCATCAACTGGAGACTGGCTAAAGAAGATGTGTTGGGTTTTTTTTTTTCCAATAAATGGAGTATTATTCTGCCATAAAGAATAACAACTTTTGGGCCAGAAATTTAGCTCAATGGTTCCAGTGCCTGCCTCACAAACGCAAGGTCCTGAGTTCGATCCCAGAATCCATATACAATGCTGGGCATGGTGACTCACGCACACCAGCAATCGATACCACATACCACAGTGCGGGGCATGGTGGCTCATGCTAATCCTAGCACTCGGGAGGCAGAGACAGGAGGATTGCTGAGTTCAAGGCTTGCCTGGGCTACATAGTGAACTCAGGGCCAGCCTGGACTACAAAGGGAGACCCTGTCTCAAAAAAAAAAAAGAGAATAACAACTTTTATTCATTTATGTGCAAATGGACACACCTTGAGGACACATTAATAAGTGAAATAGATCACAGGTATGTAAATAGTATATTTTTTCTCTGATTTGAGAACCTGTAGATGTAAATGAGTTCTAGAATGTATGATAGATCTTGTGAAATAGGAAATAATTCAAAGGGAATGTAGTAGGGGAAAGTAATGAGAGGAAAGAATAAATATGATTTGAAAAGTAAAAGAAAGCATGTATATAGGGGGTGGGGGGTTGTGAGGTGGGTAGGGATATGGGTAAAAATGAGAAAAAACTCGTGTCATATACTGGTACAAATTCCCCAATGTTGAGTGTGATTATGAGCTGTATATAAAATGCACCAATAAAGAATTCAATTAAAAAATAAATACCAACAACAAAAAAAAAGAAAAATAGGGGCCAGAGTTTTAGCTCAGTGGTTCCAGCACCTGCCTAGCAGCCCCGGGTTTGATCCCTGGTAACCACACACAGCAATACTGGGCATGGTGGCTCATGCCTACTGGCAGTCAGTACCACATACCACAAATGCCAGGCTTGGTGACTCACACCTGTAATTCCAGCACTTCGGAGGCAGAGGCAGGAGGATTGCTGAGTTCCAGGCCTGCCTGAGGTACATAATGAGCTCAGGGCCAGCCTGAACTACAAAGCGAGACCCTTTCTCCAAAAAAAAGAAACAACAATTTTAGGGCAGGGGATTTAGCTTGGTGGTTCTGATGTTTGCCTGGCAAGCACAAGCTCCCAAGTTTGATCCCAGGTACCACACACCACAATGCCCGGCATGGTGGCTCATGCTTGTAATCCCAACACTCAGGAGGCAGAGGCAAAAGTTCAAGGCTAATTTGGGCTACATAGTTCAGGGCCAGTCTGAACTACGAAGTGAGATCCTGTCTTAAAAAAATAAATAAATAGGGCCAGAGATTTGGCTCAGTGGTTCCAGTGCCTACCTTGCAAGCGCAAGTGCAAGGTCCTGAGTTCGATCCTGGGTAATCACATACAATGCTGGGCGTGGTGACTCACGTCCACCAGCAATCAATACCACTTACCACAGTGCCAGGCGTGGTGGCTCACGCCTGTAATCCCAGCACTCAGGAGGCAGAGACAGGCGGATTGCTGAGTTCAAGGCTTGCCTGGGCTACATAGTGAGCTCAGGGCCAGCCTGAACTACAAAGCAAGACCCTGTCTCAAAAAATAAACAGATAAATAAAATCTTTGCGCACACACACACACACAAAAACCAATCAAGTTTACCAGGATAGGAAAGTGTGTAAAGTACTAACACAGATGGAAAGGAGTTGATTGTATAAAACTTAAGTGTATGCATAAGGAGATGGAAATCAGAATTTTAAATTGTATATTGTTGAATGAGGAGATACATTTTCTTTTCAAGTGATTCCCTGATGCTACAAACTTGGGGGGTATAAATTCTTTTACTATTTTTGCTGGGAACTGAGCTTATTCAGATCAAGGCTTTCAGCGGGCTCCGCAAGCACTAACAGAGCTATATCCCTGGCCCTATAAATATGTGTTCCAACTTAAAATGTTTCTTACTATCATTCCTGACCTGAGTGGAAACCCTCTCAGCAAACAGTGGAACCCACCCTCCACAAATATCAGGAAGACACTAATGGGCCATCTTGCTGTCCTAAAAGATACCCATAAAGAAAATTTAGGACAGCCAGGCAAGGTGGCTCATGCCTGTAATCCCAGCACTCGGGAGGCAAAGACAGGAGGATTGCTGAGTTCGAGGCTTGCCTGGGCTACATAGTGAGCTCAGGGCAGCCTGAACTACAAAGTGAGACCCTGTCTCAAAAAAAAAAAAAAAAAAAAAAAAAGCCGGGCGTGGTGGCTCACACCTGTAATCCCAGTACTCGGGAGGCAGAGACAGGAGGATTGCTGAGTTCGAGGCTTGCCTGGACTACATAGTGAGCTCAGAGGCAGCCTGAACTACGAAGCGAGACCCTGTCTCAAAAAAAAAAAAAAATTAGGACAGGACATACAATACCCCAAGTCTGTTATAATCTGCGTACCTGCACTGACCTTCCTGGATATTGACTCCAAACATTCTACTCCAGATTCCTTAGGATTACAACTTCTTTCCCATCCCAAACCCTATAAAAACCTAACCTCCTCTGGCCAAGGACTGACATCTTTCTCAATCTCAGTTTGACTGCACCCAGGGAGAATAAATCAGCTGCTACTGGTCATAGGAAAGATATCTGCAGGTGGTTTCTTTGGGTCATTTATAACAGCTATGGTATGGGGCTGTACCCTTAAAATTAGTTTCATTGAACTCTGTTATGTTTCAAAATGTTTTTAAATAGTGGCCTAAGGGTGTACAGTATACAGTATCAGAATTTTAAAATTCATCCGCTTAAAATTTGCAGAGTAGGCTGGGGATTTAGCTCAAGTGGTATCCGCGCCTACCTTGGAAGCACAGGACCTGAGTTTGATCCCCA
The DNA here is from genome assembly GCA_004025085.1 of Thryonomys swinderianus. NCBI lineage: Eukaryota > Metazoa > Chordata > Mammalia > Rodentia > Thryonomyidae > Thryonomys > Thryonomys swinderianus. Next base: position 53,671 of record PVIC010005736.1, read on the forward strand.
ATACCACCAAAAAAAAAAAATTGCAGACTATATTACCCCCCCCCCAATGAACTGAAGCTCTCTAAGCCAGAATCTGAGTTTTTTTGGTGAGCAAGAGGTCAAGGAAGTCCACAACCAAATTCATATTCCCAGAACAGGCTTCCAGGGGCGTTCCCGACCCCCGCAGTACCTGAGCTCTGGGGAGCGCCTGAGACTCCCTAAAGGTCTCAGTCAAGCAAACATGGCTCAGCCCCAAGTCATCGCTACAGCTTTTCCGGTCACTGGGGAAAGTAAGGGTCAAGAATCCCAAGCCCAAAGGCGCCACAAGGCCAGCCGCCCTCCCGCTGCAAACCCCCACCCCGCGGCCTCGCTGACGTCACCACCCCGCCCAGCGCCGCCGTTCCCGCCCCGCCCCCTTTCCCGGCGTGCGCCGCGGATAACGATCCTCGCTCTCGGCTTTTGCCTGTCGCCCCAAGATGGCGGACACAATGAACCGCCGTCGCGCCTCTTGGCTCTGAGTGAGGCAATCGTGAGGAGCAGCAATCAGGGAGGCCCCACAGTCCAGGCGGGAGAGTAGTACTTGAATAGGAGGAGGAGGCGGTGGCCCGACTGCTCGCCGCCCTGTCGCTCGCCACCAGCGCGGCACCCGCCCCGCCCGTCTTGGCTCTCGGCCGCCCTCCCGCTCGGCGCCCGGCCCCGCCCCGGCCCTGCGCCGCTGCCGCCGCCGCTGCCGCCTCCTGCAGCCACCGCCGCCGCCGCCATGAAGCTGACCGACAGCGTGCTGCGGAGCTTCCGCGTCGCCAAGGTGTTCCGGGAGAACTCGGACAAGATTAACTGCTTTGACTTTAGCCCCAACGGCGAGACGGTCATCTCAAGCAGCGACGACGACTCCATCGTGCTCTATGACTGCCAGGAGGGCAAGTGAGTGCGGCGGTGCCTTGGGCTCGGCTCTGAGCACCTCCCTCTCCCGCGGTGGCCCGTGGCCCGGCCTACGTCCCACGTCCCGACTACAGTCCCAGGCCTCTTTTGCACTCGCTCTTGACAGGGCCGCTTCCATCCCGCAGCCATCCAGACTTTTTTTTTTTTAAAGAATGGTAGACATAAAGATAATCTCATGATTGTTTTTTGTGTCTTCGGCCTTTTCGGAGCGTTATGCATCGCTCACCAAATCCCACCTTGACCTTGACCTTTAAACGCCCAGACTGCGCCCCCGACCCCCGCAGAGAGCTCTTATGTCTCCAGGCTGTCAGGGGCGGCCGTCGACTAGACTGGGAGCCGAGCTACAGGGCTGCACTCTGGCCCGTTTACCAGCGTCAGGTCCCTGCCCTCCTCGCGGTGACCTCGATTCTGCCCTGGCGCGCAGCCCGTGCTCTGCTCCCGCGGCCTTTCTGCTTCGACCGCTTGGTTGCAGTTCTTAAACGATCAGGATTTACGTGTTGTGCCTCCCAGAGCCCCTTGGCCTTTTCCTCCTGATCCAACTCATTTTTACTCTTTTTAAGCCCGATGCCCACGTTTATAGTGAACTTTTAAACTACATCCTGAAACTTTCCATACACAAGCAAACACGGGCTCCCATTAAAACAAAGAAAGCATCCTAAAACAATTTCGTGTTTCGTCCTGTACTCTTTATTTTAATCAGTTTATGATTCACCTGGAATTACCAAAATTCTGTATCTAGTCTTATGTTGCGCCAGACCATTTGGCGAACCATCACATTTGCATCTTTCTTCAATACCTTATAAGCAGATCCTGGGGTCCTTTTGCTGACCCTACATAGGTGTACTTGTCCCAAGCACTTGCTACATGGTGACCTTCTTGGAGCAGAGACTGTTCCAAACTTAAATTTGCTTCCCGTCAACCACTTTTCCCAAGCAGGCCACCCAGTGTTTTTAGTGTTTGGTAGTTTTTTGGTAGTGTTTAGTTTTGATTAGACTTCATTTTAGTTCTAGGTCTTAATTTTCTGAATCCTTGAGTTTACTCTTTTCCAGCTGTTACATTTGGCTGTTATGGGTTTTTTTTGTTCTGTTTTGTTTTGAGACAGAGCCTTCCTTTGTAGTCCTGGCTAAACCTAAACTATGTAAGTCAGGCTGACATTGAACTCACTGCGAAATTCATACCTCAGTTTCAGTGCTGGAATTACAGGTGTGAGCTACTAATGACCCATTTTGTCTGTTTAAACAACTTTTCTTTTGGAACTTTTCATTTGTGAATTTGATTATCTAAAGTAGTGCTGTTTGGACTGAGCTATAATCTCCCCTATTTTTTCTCCACTGGGGCTATGAGAGTGTTACGTAACTGGCTCTGGATCTGCCTTGCAGTTTATGGAAGTGTCCTTGCCATAGTGCTGGGGATAGAGAATTGTTGGCTGGACACGTTCTTAAACTTAATGCTGTTCTTTAGTGGATGGATTTCTGTTCAGATGTGACCACTTGATTTGGAAGGAGGAGTAACATTGGTAATTGTTGACTCCTGGAGCTGGAAGTAAAGTGAAGTTGATTTGCTTGATTAGTGACTGTAACAGATTAGAGCCATCCACGGCAACCTGAGGATGGAAATACATATTCTAGTTAAAGGAAATAAAGGTTGTGATACTGTTTCAAGTTTATCCCCAAATTAGCATAATTTCTACCTTTGAGAAGGAAGACAGTGACAAAGTCCTGTATTGTAAAAGTAAAATGCCTATTCTACAAAATAATGTAGTTTATGCAGTTCTGTAGTATTTCTGCATTATTACAGACTTCAAGTATAACAATGTTTCAAAGCGCTCCCTTGAGATTAAAAAAAATACTTGAAAGAAACATTAAAGAGTGGTTGAATTTTGCCTTTCAGTCTACATATTTGCCCCTCAGGTAAATATGTATGTGCATACGTGATTTCCTGAGCCATTAGAGACTTAAATTGGAGATATCAAGCCTCCATATCTAGTTTGTTTGTTTGTTTTTTTTTTTTTTTTTTTTTGCTTTTTGGAGACAGGGTCTCACTTTGTAGTTCAGGCTGGCCCTGAGCTCACTATGGTGCCCAGGTAAGCCGCCGCGAACTCAGCAATCCTCCTGTCTCTGCCTCCCGAGTGCTGGGATTACAGGAGTGAGCCACCACGCCCAGCATTATATGTGGTAACCGGGGATCGAACTCAGGTCCTTGCGCTTGCAAGGCAGGCGCC